>WTSP01002056.1:0-48552 GCA_025331215.1 Actenoides lindsayi
AAGAGCGAGAGGTGACCGTGCTGGTCACGGCCCAGGAAAATGTGGATTTGCTCCGGTAAAAGCTGAGCCCTGACAGCCTCCAACTGACACGGGGAACTCGGAGAGTTTGAACTACACAAGCTTGGTTTGTTGTACTAATTTGTAAGCCTGTTTCTGCAGAGAGCAAAGAGGGTTTTTCAGAGGAAATATTAACCTTGGCTCAGCTATTCCTAAGCTCAAGCACTGTAGGTTGCCGAGGGACTGCCCTGTTCCTCCCGCAGACTAATCATGGGAGGGGGAAGAACTGGGGAGGTGCCTCCACACCCAGATAGCACAGGCACATCAGAACTCGGGACAGGCTCCTCAGAGACATCCCCCAGCATAGCAGTAACCAGTTAAAACCATCATGTTCCTGTAAACCCAGATCTAATGGCCTATAAAATATCCTCACGTGGGCAAATGGATGAACACACACCAGGCTTTAGTTTGGAGCTGTCTGGGTGGAGGGTGCCGTGGACAAAGTTCTGTCTGGTGCTGCATTAAGTGCACGGAATGCTTTGTGAATTCTGGATACTTCATAAAGAAATAAGACTTGACCCAGAACAGGCCCAACACCCAGTTTCTTTAATGAATTAATGCACTGCTTGTGAAGGCAATTGCCAGGTCACGGTGCCTTAGCTCTGATTGGTATATGGAGCAAACACGGATCTGCCAACAGAAAGCCAGGAGCATATTTCCACATGTGCCCCATCCCACTGAACTTACCATCATAACCTGGGCCAAATCCTCCTCTTCCATTTCATGTCTACATCTCAAAGTAAAATTAAATAAATAAATAAGAAGGCAAGGAAAAGAACATATCCCCCTTCTATCCTTTTGCCACTGCAAACAGAACCCAGGCAGAGGAAGAAATCTGGTCACCTGCCCAGGTAACCTGGCAATAGTCAAAACGAGCTTTTAGCTGCAACGTATTCTCCTACTGCCTTGGTCTTCAGGCCACTCAGGGAGTGATGGCCACTGCTCTGCCAGGGATCCCCTGTGTGCTAAATAATTCATACTGAACGTGTTCACAGATTGGATTTTCCTTCTGCTGTCTCCAAGTGCTTCACCCCCTGATGAGGGGGGACCTTGCCAGGCTGTTAGGTTCTAACAGCTCACCCTGGCAGCCTGTGCTGAGAGGAGCTGGGGAACACCTCACACAACCAGCCTTAAGGGAATATCAGAACTGCTCCCACCGGTGATGCCACCTCAGGAGCTGTGCCAAACAGTCCCTGCCAGAACAGGGGACAAGCAATCCAGGAGGAGCTTGCTTTGGGTGCTGAACTGCTCTACCTTGGACAAAATACACCGTTTCCAATCCAGTTTCCTCGGCAGCCTCATTTCAGGGTAAAGAACAAAGAGGAGATTTATCCTCAGCTAATCAGAAGATGGCAAGTGCTCTGTGGAGGCTGCTGTGTGTGCTGCAAGTGCTGTTTCCCTCCTGGGCTGCTTCCCTTGTGCCTGCTGGGGTGGCCATTTAGATGGGTGGAGGTGGAGTCTGTAGCTTTGGAGCTGCCATAGGTAGGTATGATCTTTTGTTCACCTACATCAGCCTCTGAGCTCTATCCTCTCTGCAGGCTGGTGCCAGAAGGGGAAGGCTGTTGGGTTATTGACAGCCAGCTTCTCTTTCAAACAAACAGATTTGCTTAGAGATGACTCGGATTTTTAGTTTCTATTTTCCAGCAGAAAACTAAATTAAAACAAAGTTTGAGTAGAACACATTTAAAAACTTGTTAAGTAAATTTCTACACCATGCTCTGTTTTCAAATAAAAAGTGTTTTCCAGCCAAAAAACACACCAAAAGTTCATCAAAACTCAAGCCCGCATTTTGAGGAAACAAGATATTTTTAGAGCAAGCAACGGGGAGCGTGGTACCAGTCAAGAGTTACAGGAAGGCACGGCATACTGAACACTAACTCATTTGCTTTAACACAGCACACTCATTTATAATAAGGCTAGAGCATTTACAGCAGCATCTCCAAGCTTTCTCTGAATCTAAGCCCCCATTCTGCTGAGAAGCAATAGTCACACTTCGGTTCTTTCGGATCAGTATGTTACCAATCATCTCAACAGAGCAGGCAGAGCAAAGAGAAGCATCTAGAAAAAGCAGGGTGAGCAGATCTGGAATTCAAACTCAGTCCAGCTCCATATGAAGCACTAGTATTTGTAGCTTTTGAGACCTGAACTGACCCTCAGTCTGCTTCATGAACAGGTATCTCCCCTCTAGTTATAGCAGAGGCATAAATGTCTTTGGAACTAAGGAAGGAAAATGTTAAAATAACAAGACAAATGTAGCTTGCTCTGTTTGAAGCATCAGAAGGTCCCTAACTGGGTTACTGGCTTTGTGAGAGTAACTTTTGCTCCTTGCACAAACACTTGCACACCTTCCCCGTCATGAGCAGTGTCTTGGGGCAAAACCACAAGCGCTGGTGTTTCCTCTGCCCTTCCACCACCAGCAGCAGACAGCTCCCCGCCCTCTCCGCTCCCCTAGCTAGAGCAGTCCTTGGGAGGGGAACTGGGAAAGGATGTGGCAGAAACGGACTCTCTGCTTTTTCTAACCAGGAATATTTCCAGGTGATTAACGGCTCTTAAGTTGCTGTTGCCTTAGAAATGGATTTCCCATAATCTCCTTCTGCGGAGGATGTAAAAAAAAGCAAGAGAAATGTGGGCAAAAGAGCCTGGAAAAAGGTGTTTTATTGCTCATTACAAGGCAAAGCAGGTCTTCCCCATTACTTTTAACTCCAAGGATCTGTGCCAGCTTCAAGTCTGGAGTTTCAGCCCAAAAAGCAGATCCCAGACAACCCGGGACCCTTACAGGCGACATCTAAACCGTAGGGGTAGCAGCAGGAGCCTTTGCATGCACTTGGCAGTGGTGCCAAGACTAAAACCATTTGCAGGAACGAGGATCTGTTTGCGAGCAAGAATTTTCACCTGAATTTCTTTGCAACCAGTCTTTCAAACTCTCTCTGTTCCTGGCATCACACAATGCTCCTTAAAGGAAGGAGAAATTCTCTTCCGCTCTAAAATACCTTTTCTGATATCACAACAAGAGACACTGGTGGAAGCCAATGCAGCAGCTGCTCAGGTTGCTTTGAACTGCACATCAGTCACCTACCTGCAGAACACGTAAGCATCATACAGGACTTGGTAAGTACAATTTAACACCAGAAATGTAATAAATCAATCAATCAATCATTCAAGTTACAGGCAGAGTGGTTGGGTGTACAGAATACAAAGCATTCCAGCTTTTCTACAGAAATTCTGCCACCAATTAGAAATAGAAAAGTCACTTTAAAACTATTAGCTTTGCAGCAATGCTTTTTTCCTCAGTCTGCCTTTGTCCATGAACGCTCCCCAGAGAGATTGCCTTGTTCAACTTTCTTCTCCCTGGCCCATTCAACGGGTAAGAACAACCTTATTCTCTTAAGAGCTAAAGTTTCTTCCACACAACTTGATCCTCAGCCCAGGTTTGCAGGAGTGGAAACAGCCAGATCCTTCCAGGCATTTCCAGCTGACACGACTCCAATCTGTCTCTACGTTGTGACCATCCTGTGACTGACTTTCCCTGGCTCTTGGAGGTACAAAACCTGCCAAACGCCCGTCAGTGCCCATTCCCCCTCAGACAATCCCCCCTCCATCCCATGCAGAAACCCCAGCAGCCACTTGCTGTTCCTAACACATCACCTTCCTGCCCAGGTTTGGCAGGGCTGTTCTTGGCCATAGGTACCATTTGAAATGGGCAAGACAACCCACACGTAGGGCTGAGGGGGATTTTCACATGCTTTCAGGTTTGTTTTCTCATCCGCTCATTTTTTTTCCTCAAGATACTGCTTTGAGACGATTAGAATGATTTATTTGGGTCACAAGTAACATCAGTTATTTGTATGGCTTTTCACATAAAAAAACCACATCCCCTCGAGTGAGGGAGGGATGGAAATGTCCCCTCTCTAAGAGCCACTCACAGTTGAGCAGCTGACATATGGCCCGACTGCCTGAATCCCGTCCCCTGCCGCCAGGACAGACATCCATGTGCCAGACGTTCAGCCCAGAGGCACCCACAGCACCCACCCCTCCCAGGCAGGGCCTGCGTTTGACAGCTGCCATGTGTCAAAGACCCCAGGGAAGGTGAGGTCACTGCAAGTGTCTTTGGTCCCTGAGAGGGCTTTGGTGAACAAGGAGTGTCCCGACAGCCCCAGAGAATCGTCACGCCCTGGGGAGACACGCGGACCGACAGGACTGGCCAATGAGAACACCAAAACCTGTTCCTAACCTGAAACCAACCATCAGCTTAACCTTGAATACAACAGGATACACAGAATCGTTAAGGCTGGAATCACAACCTTCAAGATCATCAAGTCCAACCATCTACTAAATGTTATCAGGATCACTAAGCCATGTCCTGAAGTTCCACATCTGGACATTCTTCGAACCCCTCCAGGGATGGTGATTCCACCCCCTCCCTGGGCAGCCTGTTCCAAGGCCTCACCACTCTCGCAGCAAAAAAAAATCCACATCATCCCCAGCCGGAAGATTTCAGCATCACTCACAGCACTGGCCTTTGCCAGAGACCTCAGCTGGGTCTGTGGGCATTTCACCAGCCAGCAGATAGCTGGTGTCACAAAGACAATCTATAGAATTAGATCAGTTAATGCTGCCAGTAAAATGTCACTGCAACAAATTACCAGAGAGACACGGACTCTGCTCCAATCCACATCAGCAGCCTACAAAAAGACTCCCACTGGCCTCCTTCCTTGAAATCAGGCAGGTTCCTCCCAGACTTTCACAGGGGATTTTTCTAAAGACACCTCTTGGGATCACACACCTCAGTCACTGCTGCTTTAGAAAACACCGTTTCTCACAGCCCAGTGCATTTTGTTACTACACCTCATTTTCTTGCTGTTATTTCCACAGGTTTCATTACCTCAGCTGCTGCCCAGCTCAAGCCTTTGGATCTGCGTAGCCTCACAAACACCCAGTGACATCGGTGTCCCTGTTTTAGCAACAAGTGCCCAAGGCATAGTGACTCCACTGTACTGGGGAAGGAGTGAGGTAGCTCAGTAGCTTAGAATGACCCTGTCTGAGAAACCCAACTCTGCCATGGAGGAAGGTTGTTGTCAGGGGAGGGATTCTCCAAGCCCTATGAAAATGACTGCCTTGAACTTCCTGCTGAATTCCTTATCTATATGTGTGTATATAGATATATATAATCTTAGAGGAAACCCTAGAGAGTCTTGAGGAGTTTTCCAGGAAGAGATTGCTGTCAGCTTGGGTGTGGTGGGGATACCACTGTCTCTTCAACATGTATGGTTCATCAGCACAGAAACACAGAGAAACAGAAACAGGAGATCAAAAATCAACAGTCAGAATTCAGAATGTAGAAACAATTTCCTCCTCACTTTTCATCCTCCTAAGGGGCTCTTGTTCAGATCTGTTTTGACATGATTGCTTTGGGGTTTAATGCCAAGAAAGATAATTTTCATTTCAGTCTTGCTATTTCCACTGAAATCAAAGGGATACATGTAAATAATTTGAAGGGGAAAATCTTTTTCCCATCACTTTCCCATAAAGGAAACAGAGGAGGTAAGAAGCATCCATACATTGGTGTCGGTGACACATCCTTCAGAGAGATGCTTTGTTTACACCAGAAGGCACTGGACTAGATTGCATCCTCAGGAGCATTCATTTCCATGCAAGGGTTTAGGTTTAGGAAGTCTTCCAGCGAATGTAGAGATGCCCCAGGGTCACTTCAAGGTGGTACCCACTGATTGGTTTTCCTTCTCTTTCCCTGTTTTGATGAGGCTGGAGTCATTCGAGGTGTGCTGCCAATTCTTGGTCATTTATCTTCTTACCATCTGCTTCTGGGAACTTTTGTGTGTGCCAGACACTTTGGATTTTTATTATCCATAGTTTCTCCTGTCTATTCTCCCAGTCCTGAGCAAAGAGTGTAAAAGGAGAGAAGAGTGATCCTATTATTCACAAGATGCCTCTACACAGCATCTCTTAATAGAATCTTCATCACATAACATCAGTGATTCCCCTACCATCGTTGTATTTAAACCATTTTCCCTGTTGGTAAAGTGGTTTTGATCACCTCTCAGTTTTGCTACTAACAGCCATAGCCCACAACCTTTCCACAACTGGAACTTCTTCACCTTTACAGGGAGCTGGCTTACAGGGAGCCACCACAGAGTGGTGTCATTGTCATCATCAAGAAAAAGGTGACCTAAAGAAATCTTTCCTTTTTTGCAGGACCCCAGCCAGGGCATCTTTGAGACAGAAGTCAACTCTATGGTATGATTTTCTGCACTGTGAAGACCTGAATACAAGGACCTGTAAAAAGACTTTTCTAGGTCAAATTAGCCCAGCAGAAGAAAAGTGTAATAGAAAATAACCGTGTGAGGTGAAACCAGGCTACTGGATCCACACAAGTGCAAGGAAAAGGTCAGGATATCCCAGTCACAGATGGCACACCAGCCATGGAGGGTGACATCACAGGCAGCACATGTTTGGCAGCCTTGTTCTAATGCTTTGGATGGAGGCCACAGAGCTGCTCACATCTTTGTGCTGGCTGGAAGAAAGAGGCCCCACTAAAGCAGCAGGCCAGGGCCAGTGAAAGGTACCAGGGGTGAACTCTTTGAAAAATAAATGCAAAATAAACACATGAAGAACATCTTTCTGTATGCAAACTTCCTGCCAGAGAGTTAATAGGGCAGAGGCAACCCACTGAGTGTCTGGTCTTTAGCTGGCAGACCGTGCCCCAAGCTGCTCCATCTGCTCAGAGTGAAGGAGCACTCCAAGCCAGAGCAAGAAATGCCCCTCAAATTCAGATCTGATGGAACTTCAGCAAGACCTTAGGGTCCTTGCAGTACTTTCAGCTCTGGAGGAGCTGCCAATCGTGCTGCAACAGGCAGCTTCCAGCTTTAACAAACCCCATCTGCAGACAGCCAGAGGAGCTGTTCTATTTCTTTCAAAGAAAGGAAAAGGCTATAGCTGCATTTACTGGCTGCCAACAGCCTACATGGCAATCCAACTCCAGCCTCCTGTCCCTTGAAGCCTACGAGCACATTCTCACCCCACTGAAGATAAACAGAAACATTGCCCCTGCAGGGCTTTCCTCTGAAAGCCAGCCTGCAAAGGGACACTGGAGAGCAGTAGATGCCTCATGGCATTTTGTTTTGATAACCATCACTAAGTACTGGCAGCTAAGACAGCTCTTCCTCAAACTACGTAAGGCTTTCATATAAGAAAGGTGCAGAAAGGTAAGAGCAAAGTTTCCTGCCCCTTGGATTTTTGGTTTGGTTTAGATTTACCAACTCTGCTTCCAATGAGAAGGTAGAGAAGGTACCTACCAGAGCCAGTGGTGAGCTGGGGAGCACCCGCCCTGAGCTCCCGAGAGCACAGCCAGTACTGCAGGGCTCTTCCCCCAGCGGTGGGCAGACACGGGGAGGATGCAGCAACATCTTTTATAGGTGACAATGACACCTTACCCTCAACAGCCACAAGCACCCTGGACTTCCAAATCCCTCACCACTGCCCAGAAATAGGATCCTCTGAGGGTGAAGTACTGGCATCGGTGCAGATTTGACACAACAAGAGTAGCACAACTTCCACCGTAAGCAAATTATTGATCTTTATCATGAAAATCCTGCGAATGTAATAAATGGCACCAATTAGGTGGGTTAAAGGAAAGCAGAAGCAGATTGTGCCAGAGGAACAGAGAATTCCTACCTGGGACAGGGAATAGGAGAACAATGTGAGGCCGTCGTCAACTTTTTGCTACTCTAATGGAAAAGAGGAGCGGGCAGCTGCCCGATCACTTCACCGAGTCACAGGGGGTCGGGGAGGAGAAGGTGCCTGGCAGGCTACAGGTCCAGACCCAGTGCTGGGTTTGGGTGTGGTTCTGTGGTTAGCAACAGCCCTTACCAGCCAGAGCAGCTTTTGAGTAGGGCAGTAGAAAGTGCAGAGTTCGTCCTGGAGGCTAAGGCAGCGACTCTTCTCCCTTGCTACAGAAGCAGCTCAGGGGCTACCCAGAGTGGCACTCAGAGGCACAATGTGAAGCCTTCCAGGATGCACACTGCGGGAGCTACTCAGGGTTTTGCTAAAATATGTATGTGCACTGAATAAAATATCAAGTGATATAAATACATCTCTGTCACCATTCACTCCGCTCTGTCGGGAAAGCACAGCGGCCAATAGGGCTTCACAAGGGCTTGCTTCTGCGTGACACCGAACTTCAGTCCTCAGCTGTTTCCCTCCTGACAGCTACGTGACAAGAGTGTTCTGCTGACAGATATCCATCACACTGGCTGTTTCCTGCACATCTGTCCCCACTGAAGTCCTAGGATTGCTTCTGAGCTTATACTCTGTAGTTTGTTGCTTCTAAATGGACCACTATGAGCTAAACACGTTAAAAAACCCCACAAACCCTTAAATTGTCTGGTTTCCATGCAATGGGACTTAAAAAAACCCCAAAACGTCCCAGGGATTTGCATGGAGGTTTTTAGTTGGGTCTCTTGTGCTTAGGGACAGGGTTTAGTGGTTTCTGATAGGGCTAGGAATAAGATTGGATTTGAATCTTGAAGGTTTCTTCCATCCAAAACTATTCTCTGATTCTCACCAGGTGAAGGCTGGTGCACATTAAGTAACAGCAGGTGCCAGTGTCAGAGTGCTCCATGGCTCCACCTACCCTTGTTCAGAGGCCTGTGCCATCTTGGTCCCACAACACAAGTGGGAGTCACCACTCCTGTGCACTTCCTAAATGAAGGCTGACAAGCAGCTGCTGGGAGCCACCAGCTCCTGACACTTCACACTGACTCCCTGTTAAGTCCTCACTCGTAAGCAGAGGACAAACCAAAGCTAAACCAGCTCTTAGAGGTGCCCCTCGGGCAGAGCCTTTCAGTGACCTCCCCACAGTGCTGCTTCCTCCCTGGGCCTCGTAGGGCACTGGCCAGGGCCAGCCTGGGAGCATCTGGCTCGTGCCCTGGCCAGACAGAAGGTGAGCAAGTGCTAATGCCTCCTCCCTAGCAGAAAGTGATCTTTGCCCTTTCCCTGGGATGGGAGGCATTTTGGGTTAACAGTTCACTTCCACCAGGATCCTTCAGGGATATTCAAGCCAAGGTTAACTTAGGGTTCTAAATCATCAGTTACCATTCAGTTTCTTTTGTGCTGACTGAAAAGCAATTCTGCCTGGATCTCCTCCCCGATACTTGTGCTGCCTTTGGCACGCTTGAGTTTCCAGCAAAGTCCAGCCCATCGCTGCCAGGCTGTTCTCCTCGCACTGTGCATCATCTGTCACACCGACCAACAGGCTCCTACCCACTCAGAGTGGAGCTCAGGCATCTTAAACACACTGGGGCACAACGGTCACTTCTGATCACTTTTACACACACTCCATCCTCACGAACTGTGCCCCACAGTGACTGTCCTGGGGAGAGCAGGGGAAAGGAGCAGAGATCAGATCAAGCTGACTTGGCTCTTTCCTGATAGAAATAGCTGCTGGGGTCCATCTATGATTTATGAGCAGCTCCAGTGTTACAATATGAAAGATTAAAGCCCGTAAGATCAATAATATATGGAGATGCCAACCCCATTGAAAACGGGTCAGTGTTTGTGGGACTAATAGTGCATTTGGGAGAAAGAACATCACCCTGAAGCTAAGATGGTGTTTTTCTGTAACTCCACCCAGTTTTGGACTATACAGTCCCAGGCTTTATATAAATCTGCACAGGTCACTCATATGAGAAGTGGCTGTTTTGATTCACTTTGCACCATCATTGTACTTCTCCAAGGCAGGAGTGTGAGGAAGGGAAGCTGAAACTTGACTCCAGGCTCTACAGAAACTGTAAATTTCAGATTAGAAAAATAAGAACAGAGTTTTTACTGGTTAGGAAATCGCTTTGTTTGATGGTGCCCACAGTTTTACACAGTGGTGACTGACTCAGTGAAGGCAATAGCAAATCCTGTAAGACACCAGGAAAATCTCAAGGATCTGACCATTTACCAAAACAGGGGGTGAAACACCTGGCGCCTTTTTATGCTGGGAATGTCAGAAGGTTCTTAGCAGAAGTATTCGTCCTCTGAGCTCCCTGGATATTTTTAATGCCCAGGTGGCCTCAGCAGAACTTGCCTAACCGCACATTTGGCCTTCTCTATTTAACAGCAGATTTGTTGTCCGTCCTCTCACACCCGGTTCCTTGAGCTGGCATTTTTGTTAACCATCTTTGGATCTCGTGATTTGACTCCCACAGTTACAAGTTTCATGAAACTCCAATTTATCTGTTTTTCAAGCCCTTCCAATGTAGGGGCATGTTACAGTGTTTCACCCGATGTTTGATGCCAAGCATTGTCCTTCTTAACTGTGCCTTTAGAGACTGATGAATTCTCAGCTATTTGATGCTGACTGACACAAGTTTCTGAACGTAATCAGAGCAGTGCCCACATACACACACACACAGAAGGGTCCAGATACAGCTTTTCCGTGTCAGAACCGGGATTCTCAAGGTATCTCCAAAGTTTTTGGATTCAAGTTCAGTTAGTGAAACCTCCAAAGGTCAACGGAAGAACAGAGTTGTTCATACTTCTTTCTGGTTTAATACTTGGATAAGAAAATGCAGCAGGACTTAGTCACTTTGCCTCTCAGTGCTCAAGGGGAAGCAATTTGCTGAGTAAGAGTATGTAAGCTTTCTATAGTCTATTTTCAGAGGAGAATCAAAATGTAAGGAAAAGAGTCAGATGAATTAGAGAAATTAATACCTTGCTGAATGTTTGGGCTTTTTTTAAATCTACACAAAAGCCTGGCCAAAAAAAACTACCCAAACTCATCCCTCTCCATCAGTGAATTATGGGGCAGTGGGAAACTCTAATCTCTCTGCAATTATCCTACACTACTCCTACATGCCACCTGGAAACAAGCACACCTAGTTGTCCCCAGCAATTTAAGGAACTCCAAAATAAGCTGAAATCTGTAGAAAGCCTTTGTCTGTGCTGCCAAACTCTTTCAGTTTTCTGACAGCGATGCTGAGCAGGCCACGCTGCTGGAACGGGCTTGTGACCATAACTCATCTGGGAGGAAATGCTGTCAATGAATTGGAGTGGAAGGGAAGCAATCTGTGCAACACCGAGCGGGGCTCCACTCCAGGGAATGTCACGGCACTGCCAGCACATCTGCCAAACCAGTTTGATACCCACAGGAGCATCCAGCTTGGGCAGGGATGGCTGAAGAACCCGTACACAGGGTGCCGTGCCGCGTGCCGGACCCCGCTCCATGAGCTCTGCTGGCCACTCCTCCAGCCCCTTTGGCTACCCACAGTGTTGTGCTCGTGCCCAACTCTGACCCAGACCAAGGGCACTGTTAGAGGTGTAGCAGGAAGCAATCAACTGTCTTATCCCCCACAGCCCCAAAGTCTCTGTGCCATTGCTCTTCACATGAGCGGGGACATAGTTGTGCAGATTGCCCAGCTCCAAAGCCATAAAGAACAAATACCTCTGGCCACCTTCACCCTTACATCCCAGTACCTGAGAGGAGAAGAAAGCCACAAGAACATCTGACATCTCTTCTCAAAGACTGATTTACAATAACTTGTGATCATGGGCAGCCACACCAGTCATAAAACAGTTTGGCTTGAAAAGGACCTTGTAGAGCATCTCGTTCCAACCCCCTGCCGTGGGCAGGGACATCTCCCACTAGAGCAGGTTGCTCAAAGCCCCGTCCAGCCTGGATCTGAACACATCCAGGGATGGAGCAGCCACAGCCTCCCTGGGCAAGCTGTGCCGGTGCTATCGTAGCTATCGCTTGCTGCACTGACAATAGCTTGAATATTTCTTCTAGCCCGTGATGCCTCCTCACTTTGTTCAACTCTCCTGCTAAGTAAGTTGCCAAGAGAAGAACCTCTTGCTTTGGTTTCTCTGCAGAGATGAAGCTGAACTGTTTGCATACTGAATGGTAGAGCCCTGACAAGTGGCTGCAATGCTTTAAAGCATGGAGACCAATTCTGTACCGAGTGCACTACCCAAATAAATCCCTTCAGTCGTTACTCACTCTGGCTAAATCCAAGTTGGGGTGGAACACCCACCCAGAGTAGTCTCGGCTCAGGGCCAAAGCTGCAGCCAAGCTCAGCAGTGCTGTGCTGTCAGAGACTGCAAGGGGGGCAAGACCCCGGGGAGCCCAGCCCCAAACCTTCACTGGCCAGGTGGGTGAATCTCCACACCCCCATCCCAACTGCCGAGCTGACAGCAGAGGAGCGTTGCTACTCCTGCAGCTTTCAGACTATGGGAAAGAAATGGGACACTGAGGCCAGAGGAACTGCTGGAGGGACCATGTTCTGAGCTGGACAGACAGACATGTGCCACTACTGAACACTTCTGGATAAGGACAGCAAGAGCGTTTCTGTTCATTTAAGAAACCTGGCTGCTGTTGGAATCAGCATTACCAGTGATTTTCGTAGATGCTGATGCCAAGTGTTTTGAGAATGTCACAATCCCCTGCCCCCATTTAGACCAGTTGGGAGGGTATTTTATTTGTACTACTGACCCTCGACACCCGAGCTGAGAGCCACAATTCACATTCTATAAATGAACAAGGTGCCAAATGCTCATCAGTACTGACTCACGTTGGCTTTTAGTGGATATTTAGATGCAAGCTCACCGTCAGCTAGAACGTCTGCTACCCTGATTCCTCTTCTGAGCACAAGCCTGAGCCAGGAAGCTTGTTCCTGAAGCCACAGAGAGGATGTTATCCAGGGTCTATTACCCATTGTAGCAGCGTGAAGTACATTACCATGGAACAACTCACAAGCAAACAGCTCAGATTTACAGTGCAACAGAACAAACTGGGAAATTAAATAGCCCCAGGTGTACCCTGAGTAAGCTCCTTGTAACAGGAAGCAAGACTAAGTGAAAATTAAAGAGGAATTTTTACTAGCGATTTAATATCTAATTAATATTAATAATTGTACATTTTATCCGAGTTTTTCCTATAATCCTGTGGGTATACAAATATGCTTTGACTCACTAAATATCCGGACAAATATAAATCCATTCGCAACTAATATTGTGCAGGTGTTGAAAATTACACTCCTGTACAACTCTTTCCCAAAATATTTCTTGGCATGCTGTTGTTCGTGTGTCTCTTTACTACTGTGCAATTCTGCTGAGCCCCGAATGCACACAGAGACATTATCGTGTGTGGGGGTCACTGTCCCACACTGCCATGATGCTAAGTACTGATACTGTGTTGAAAACCAAGTGGAAAGGTCTTATGTACTTCTAGAGTAAATAAACAACAGGGGAAAGAGAGTGAGAGAAGAAAAAGATACACGAGCTTTACTGCAGCGGTCAAAAGAAAATAAATGAAAAAAAAATAAAGGGAAAGGTGGCAAATGTGTACAGCACTGTGCACTCGAGATTGTGTTACGTGGTTGAGCAAACACAGAAACACCCCCAAGAGCTCTCTCCCTTCCTGCAGTGTAACCCACATCCTTGAGTATGGGTCAGCTACAGCTCCCTGCCTGTGCCTGCTGGGGAGAAAGCAGCTGGGGGACAATCCCCTGGTCCTGAGCAGGAGCTGCCCCTCTCCAAACACCGCCTGCAAGGGAAAGCATGATGCTGCTCCCAGCCCAGACAGACAGGGGAAACCTCTGCCTGTGGATTTCCTTTTCCAGCTCACAGAGCTCGCGGGTAACTCCTGAACTAGTGCAGAAAATTGGCTGTGCTAGCAAGAGCCAGCATTGCTCACCTCCATCTGGAGCAGAGGCTGTGGGGTGATTGAAGCACAGCGTGGTTTACCTCGGGCTGGCTGGGCATCCTAACACAGCTCTGCCAGGCTGCCCAAGGAACTCCCTGCACGTAATATCCCCAACAGCATCTTTACCAATCACTTACAGGAGATTGAGATGCTAGCTCACCGTCAGCTAGAATGTCTGCTGCCCGATGGATTCCTCTGCTGAGCACAAGCCTAAGCCAGGAAGGGGAGAGAAACAAAGGGGGAGAGTATTGTGTGTTTGTCTTTTCTATAGCATAACTGGCTTGTTCATCTGGGGAAAAAGCTAAGTGATATTTTACTGCCACACTTCTCCTCCCCACGTTTTCAATTTCCACTTACGTTCACAGATCTCAATCACAGAATGACTGAGCTAGACAGAGGCTTCTTGAACTACTCCTCAAGCATTAGCTCTGCTCATGTCTAAGGTATAAGGCTAAAAAAAACTTCCAATCCCCCAAAACAACAAAACTCCCCACCAAAATGTAAGTGAATTAAAACCAGCACTGCCTCACTGCTGGCTAGCACTGCAGGGCAATTCCTGCACTGCTGCACACACAGACCAGGGCAGGATTTGAGGGAGCCTGGCTACTTCTCTCAGGTCAGAGGTGAAGGGGTCTGCTCGCTTTGTGAGGTTTTTCTTATCCAAGAGCTGGAGTATGCTCATCTAGACGGGAAGGGTGACAGGACTTACACACTTATATTAGACCATTTTGTTTCCTTCTCACTGATCAAAGGCCAGTAGGAGCCCAGCATCCCCATAAGGCCCACCTCTAAGTGTCTGGCTTTAGCCATCCAAGGTTGAAAGTGGCAACCTATATTGAGAACATGTAAAAAGTTGAGCACTTTGATTGTTCTCTGATCCAGAACCACACACTGGAACAATTTTACAGTCACAACCAAAGATATCAATCAATGGCCTGGTAATTTACGTGTTTAATTCAAGGATTTGACCTGGAAATGGCAGGAAAACATACATTGTGCCTCAGTCTTTGGAGAAAAGCCATCCCAATGCCTTAGCACATGAACAATGATCTGCAATCACTTAGGAAGCAAATCTTTCTGTTGTATAACATCCAAACGTTTGTGCCCGCAGCTCTTAAAAAAACCAAACCAACCAACCCAGCAGGACAAAGCAGGCTGACTGCACTCCAGGTTCTGACTAGAGCGGGCAGAGATAACCACAGTCCATCACTGAAGGAATCATCCCTTGACTTCATGGTATAAGGAGAAGTGGGAACTGAACGTCTCTTTCTAAAAGGGAAGTCTGGAAAGTGTGCAGACTTCTTCTGCCTTGGTCAGATGAGACACCCCACAGGGCCAGGGAAACCAGTCAATAGCACGTGGTGTTTGCTCTCTCCGAATCAATGTCGGTGAGGAGAGCGTCCTCCACGGGAAGCTACAGCTTCAAAGCAACTAATGGCACGAGTGGCACCCGCAGCAAGTGTGTGTGTGACCTCACAGGGGTCACAGCAAGGACCTGCAGTGCTCCCCTTCACACAGCAGCGAAGCTGGGGAGAGATGCAAGCTGAGGGCTGAAGGCTTCTTGCACCTGCTTTAGTTCAGATGGGTTTCCCCCCCGCCCCCAGTGTCTCTATTTCTAAAGCCAAGTTCTCTAAATGAAAGAGTTTTTACTGTTCCTGTTACATTTTGATTTGCATACAAACCATTACAGACAAACCCATTATAAGCTATTTACATACATAATAGATGAAATTCCCCCACTGCCTCTTCCTGACCTTGGCTGTTATCTGTCCTGCTTCTCTTACGTAATTTGAATTTGTACAGCCATATTTTTCATGCTCCAGCTACTTTTTTCCTGCCTCATCGTAAAGTATCTTATTTTCATTAAGGCCTCTGGGGTCCTAACAAGTAATTGACATGCACTTTTGAGACAAATTTACCCAAGGCAAACCCAAAAACTCAGATTTCCACATCACGTATCTCCTCACCTGTAGTGCCAGGTACATAAAGTTAAACTCAACAGAGCCATTTCTTTTCCAATTCTGTGTTTCAAAACTCGCTGCACTCACTGTTCCAATTCTGAGTTCTGTGCAGGGGGAGAAGGAAAACCTACACAGTTATCCTTCTGAAATAGGCTCATTTATATTTAGAGCAAGTGAAAGTACATCTGATATGAGCATCCTTAACTGGACAGAAAAGCAATGCCTCACATAATGGTAATAGGACTAGCTGTTCATAGAATTAGAGAGGTTGGAAGGGACCTCTGGAGATCACCAAGTCCAACCCCCCTGCCAGAGCTGGGTCACCCAGGGCAGCCCACACAGGAACAGAGCCAGGAGAGTCTGGAAAGTCTCCAGAGAAGACAACTCCACAACTTCTCCGGGCAGCCTGTTCCAGGCTCCATCTCCCTCAGTGAAAAAAAGTTTCTCCTCCTGTTGAGGTGGAACTTCCTTTGTTCCAGCTTGTGATCATTACCTCTCATCCTATCCCAGGGCACCGCTGAAAAGAGACTGGTCCCTTCCGCTTGACCCCCACCCTTCAGATATTTGTAAGCATTGACCAGATCCTCTTCTCAGTTTTCTCTTCTCCAGGCTAAACAGCCCCAGGGCTCTCAGCCTTTCCTCACAAGAGATGTTCCAGTCCCTTCCTCATCCTTGTAGCCTCCACTGGACTCTCTCTAGTATTTCCCTGTCCCTCTTGAACTGGGGAGACCAGAACAGAACACAACACTCCAGATATGGTCTTACTAGGGCAGAGGGGGAGAACCTTCATTGTTAAAAGAACACTGGTTTGTAATATGGTTGTGTTTATGAAAATATTACAAGTGCTGCTTAGCTGTGTCCACCCCTTAAAGGCAATTACTGACTTCATGGTTACAGTTCAGAAGGGTACAAATATTGTGTTGAGCTTTCTGGAAAATATTCAAGAAGAGAAATCTAATTGAAATTCCATGTCTTCTTACTGTACCTTCCTTGTGCCTTCCATTAGAAAAGCCTCAGTTCCAAGAAAACCTGGGGAGCTCTAGGGGGATATGCTGCTATGTTACAGTCCAGTAGATAAAGGTTCTGCAATGCACGTGGACAGCTGAAGTGGCTACTCTGAAGCTGAAAGGCAGTCTGCTCTAGTGTGAAATAAAATGCTTCTCTACATCATCTAACTTATCCAGGGAAAGCAGGGCAGCAAAAGATTTAACAGGCACTGAGGAAAAACAGTGGGTCTACAGTGGCAAAACCAGATTACCTGAGATGACCAGAGCAGTGTCTCAGTGAGACAAACCTGCCACAGCTCTCCTTTTCAGTGGGGCAGAATTAATCTCTTGTGCAAAAGAGCCAAGTCATTCCCCCCCCCCTTAGGGTTACTCACAGCTGGAAGGTAGAAACTCTGGCCTTTTGTTTGGATCCTGTCACTTGCATCTGTTCTTGTGCTCCATAAGCTGCTCCAGTGGGGAGTGTAGGACACACCCCCACATCTGTCTGCGGGGCATGACAGTCTCTTGGAGAAATCACAACCCAGTTACAGACTGGACTACATTCCCATGCCACCCTGCGATGATCTGGTGCTGCAGGTGCCCATGACACACACAGAGCTGCATCCTCACAAGACTAGTGAACAACATTGCAACTTTCTGTGCAGAGGAATCCCAGCTATCCTTTAGCAGAGTTCCCCTGTGTCTCCATTGGGATTATTTCACAGTCTCTTGCCTTGCCTCTACCAGTTATGACCCACCAGGGATGCCAAGACTAAGAGCAATAGTACACAGACAAAAACCAGAAAGCATCATTCAAAGAAATGCCCTTAAGACATCACAAAAGTTTTCCTCTCCTCCTAATGCTCTGTTGGAAGCCACAGAGCTTCCTCATCACAAGGAAGACAGAGGCCTTGGCCAGGACTCAGATGCTTTCTCCTTAGACATGGTTGCCAGCACAGGAATGCTCAGTCAGTACAAGACTGAAACGCTTACCAGTCACCACATTCAGCCACATCAACAGTTGATGTAAGGGTGCCATCCTGTTGGGAGGCAGCAAGGACTAAGTTACAAATAAAAACAATGGGAGGGAGTTAATTTCCGCAGGGAAAAAAACCCCAAAACAAACCAAGCCCCCCAAAAAACCAACCAACCAAAAAAAAAAAACCACCCAAAAAACCCCAACACACTTCAAGCAGCAATTCCAGCCATAACCCAGCTATTCTCAAAGGCTCAGTATTACTCATGATGACAAATAATTCACACATGGCAGATGAGAAGCAGTTGGAAGGGAACTTGGCTGCTCACAGGCTCTGCCAATCAGGGCACTGGCACAAAACGAGGGGACTTCGCTGTCTCACCAAAAGCTGGCTGCAGGCAGACCTCCCAGGCAAGGAGCTCCCAGTGAAAGGCAGTGCTGGGGTGGATGGGATGCATTTTGAAGGCTGTGCAGAGTGAAAGCACAGAAAGCACCTCGACTCCTTTTGCTCTGCAGGGTGTTGTCCCACGGCAGCCTCTGCAGTCCTGTAACCTCCAGGGGTTACAGTACAAGGAAACACAGCAGTAGCTCTGCTTTTGCAAAGCCTTTCTTTCTATATGCTTTCCTCCTTCAGATCTTCAAGTGCTTTCACACGTAAGCATTGCAACTCATCTTACATATGGACAAGCCACAGATCTTGGTTATCCGGCCAAAGTCACGCACCCAGTTGTGACCATTGTCCCCTGGCACAATCTGGGTACCCTCCTCTCAGTCAGATGCCAGACACATGGAATGCAGCAAGAAAACCACTGCAACATTTCACCTGGAAACACAGAGATATCTAGATCTAGAACTTCCCGGTCACAATTTGGAGCAGCACAATTTCAAAGAGAACCCCTCCTGTGGGCTGCTGGTAGGAAAGCTTGAGTAAATTCAGCCTCAGGGGACAAGCTTCTGACAGAAGCTCTCAAACCCACATTGTTTAATATCAGAAAAAGAAGCTTTAGTGAAGTCTTTTTGCATTGGGCTCTCCCTGTGAGATTTTATCCTGTGTCCCAGGACACTTCAGTGTTAGAAAAGTGTTTAAGCACTGCAAAAATCACTGAGAAGACACAGCAGGAACTCCTCGGACCACTTCTTTCAGATGTTTAAAACAACCTCCTATATCAGGGAACCAAATATTCCCTGTGCCCTGGAAGGACACGCTGGGTCACTTTAAAGCAGCAGTAGTGCAGTCTCTCTGTCATTAAAGTAATTAGTTCATTTCTCTTGCTACTGTCTGGAAAACAAATCCTTGAGCAACGATGGACCTAAGCTTTGTGCTTTATCAGTCAGGACTTGAATTCTGTTGTTGTCTTGCTCAGACTTTAACTTGCTGCTCTGCACATCACAGCCAGAGTTTATCCCAGAGGTCGCTGCATTTTTAATCAGCATTTCAAAGTCTCTGTGAATGGAAAACACTGCTTAAAGTGTCAGGAATTTTTTTTTTTTTTAAATGAACTGCTGTTCTGTTTCTTTAAAAGGTTTAGTTCTCACCAGTTCCCAATTCTTATTGATTTGTTAAGTCTAATTAGTCAGTATTCAAATGTGCCATGCATTAATTTGGACACTGCTCAAATCCCACACAGATTTCACATGAAAATGGATTATTTGAATTTTAAACACGGTCTGCTCAGCCAATTCTGACATATTAAATAAGCTCACAAGCCAGTAAAGCCATAAAATGCCAGTTGACCTAACAACCTGCAATGGTAGGGAATGCACAAAGCTATTTACTTCAGCTTTTGCTTCCGAGCATCAGTTAATATGTGCACACTGATTCCATATCCTTTGATTTCTCCAAGTTTTGGGTCAAGTCCAGATGCCAGACTGCTTTATTCTCTGCACAGAATCGCTGGCCAGTTGTCAAGGTTTCAGGTTGAACTGGCCACTAAACAAGTGACAGACGCTCTCCATCAACCCCTTTCCCTTCCCAAAGGAGAAGAGAAAGACAATAAGGGAGAGAGATGTATGGATTGGAAAAGAAAACAAAACAGCTTGAAAGAGAATAGTAATAATACCACTAAATACATACAGAATTAATGCTGAACGCAACCCCCCAGTGACAATTCTGTCACCATCACCCCTGATGCTGTGGAGCAGACACTGAGAAGTCCCAGACTGGACTCAGCAGCAGATGAGAACTGGATTCTGAAACCAGTTTCAGGAACACACAGATTAGGATCAAAGGCAGAACAGAGTCCCCCTTGGGCACCAGCCATTGAAGAAGGGGTTTGATCCTGACGATCTCTCAGTTTTATATTGTTGGTAAGTTCAGGGTCCACTGTCGTGGCCACTCCTCCCCACAGGTGAGGCCTTTTACTTTCTGCACCCCAACGTGATGGACAAGATTTAGTAGTGACCTTGGTCTGTGCAGCAGCAAGTATAAGCAAGAACCTTTTTGCACCCACCAATCCCTGGTAGTAACTCTAAACATGGAGCATCACCACTGCCAGAAGCAGAGACTGTCTGCAAAACTCTGCTGCTACCTTTGGACAGTGCAGTTGGAAGAGGCCGAGCTGAAAGCTAAAAAACCACTGAACAGAACTGGTTCTGTTCTAGCTCAAACCAGGACACCATTCGAACACAGCAGCAGAGCCTTGGATTTCCCTGGTGCCAGAAAGCACTCCAGCCTTCTCAGCCTACAGCCACAGAATACTGATCATCCCGCCTGCTTCACCTTCCTAATATTGTAATTAAGTCATTTTAGCTAATGGGTTTTAAGTACATCTCTTAGGATAGTCTAGACGACTAGTGGAGACTATTCCTTAGCTTCAGAGCAAGGAGGTGCCTTTATATTTCTGTGCCAATTTGTATTGGAGAAAAGGCACAGGCTGATCAGAGCTCAACGTGACCAGTTAAAGCCAAACATGACCAGTTAAAGCCAAAGACAAGCCCCGACTCCTCCTCTCGCTGATGCTAGTTGCAGTCAAGTTTAACAAGGCTTGGCCTCTGCTAGCATTTCTACACTTAGGAAATTCAAATTCTCCTTTTTGAGGGGAAGGAGGAGTCACACACTCCAGCCTTTCGAGGTCCACCCACTGCCTCTGGCACATGAATCTATGGACATCAGCTTGTCTAGACTAGGAACGCACGGGGTGGTAGGTAGACGACCGACGTTAGCATGGGAGAAGAGAAGTGCATTTTAACACGTGCATTAAAGTATGTTCTGCCTCTGCTAATGCATTGCAGCAGGCCAGCACAGACACTGCCTCTTTGAGTCAGTCTAGACAAGGCCAGGGAGACTCTTTGGAATCTGGGCTGAGCACTCAACATTCATTTCCCAGAATTACCCCGGCTTTATTTTAATTCAGCACGATAGCACCTTCCAAACACATCAACCTGTGAAATAAATGTTTCAGGGGTCATATCATAGCCCGACTCCTTTGGCAACACCTCCTCCTCTAAGTAAGTGCAGAAATTATAGGAGAAAAGCAAATCCACCCAAGTGATGGCAACAATCCAGGGCAAGGATGATTAGTAAAATTACCTTAAGGTGGAAAAAAAAAAATGCAGGATTGCTGAGATCTGAGGAAATAACAAAGCCCTGTAATTCCTCCACTGCAGCACCCATAAGGCAGCAATATTCAGAAAGGCAATAGTATCCTCAAATTATGCAACAGTAAATGAAAGGGAAATTGTCTCAGCTCTGATTGTCTCTCCACAGGGTATCAGAAAAGCAAAGGAAAGCCTCAGAGCAGTGGGGTTGTTTTGGCTGCCACATCTTTGGGAATAACTGACTTGGTGGTTCCTTTTAAATGCACATGTCAGCAGGTAGGGAGGGGGCTTGGCAAAGCATCCACAAAGCACTGCTCTGGCAACAGGGTCAGGTCCCCACACCAGCATGGCATGGACACTCGTTAACTTCTTCAGGTCCTACAGACCCAGAGATGAGCAAATAAAGGATTTATTTTATTTTTTTTTTTACTTCAAAGGCAGAATTGCACAGACGTATGAACTTGGAGGGGGCAGAGAACTATTTAAAGGGGGGGAAGGTGGAAAGACAGATTTGCTTTGGGGTAAACAAGCAGACAAGCAATTTCAGGTGCACAGAAAAACCCCTTAGCTTTTGACCAAAGAGCATCATTCAAACCCAAATTAAGTATTTTACTTTGCCTTTGTAATGCATAAGCCTTCCAAAAATTAAGATTGATTTTTTTTTTTTCCCCCATTTCAAACTTTACATTTCCTAAGTGAAAGTCAGTTTTTCAACTGGAAGTCTGACAGCAAAATGCTTTGGTGTTTTAAAAGCATTGTCCTGTCTCCTCTTGTCATTTTTAGCTAAAAGTATTTTCAAACTGCTTCACCCCTTCCTCAGTTAATTTGGCAGACAGCATAGCTGGTGAGGTGCCCAGTGCTGAGCACAGCACTGTTTTTTCTTACTGCAGCTGTTCCCTGGGGTCAAGGCACATTCTAATCTGGACACATCCTTAGTAATCACGTCTGAGGACATTTCTGAGGCTGTCAAGGAGTACCCAGTATCAGCACGCTCTATCCCAGGAGCCCCTTCCAGTTCCTGGGTTTGGTCTTAAATCTTCCACTCAGGACAACAGGATTAAGAAGCCTGGGCAGAGAAGGAGTGACAGAGAATGGCTGAAGCTTCCTATGTTTGAACACATCTAACTGTGTCTTTACTGTCCAGTTTGGTGGGTTTTGGTTCCCTCCCCCCCCAACAACTGTCCTTCCAGCATTATCTTTACCTGGATATAATTAGTAAGTGGCAAAGCAGGAACAGAAGAGCTCTATCTGGTCACTGCAGGGGAGATTAAACAACAACAACTGCATAGCAGGCGACTGAATTTTCTTCGTGCCAGCCGTGAACACCTCACTGATGAAGAAGAGCCCCATTTCTGTATGCAGGAAGGCACTCTCTCAAGGGTTTAGTAATTTTTTTCCCCAAGATATGGACAGTGACAAGACAACGGCAGCATCTCTTTGTTACACAGCTCTGCCCTAACCCGGGGCAGCTTTGCACTGGGGCACTGACCCAGCAGATGACCACGCAGGGGAGCAAATCACCAAGTTACTTGGCCTTCTGGAGCATCGTGTTCACTGGCTGTGTGCTGCTGAGGCACAATCCACAGCTTTCCTCTCAGCACTACTCTGAGCTGCTCCAGGATCAAGTTCCCCACGAGCTGTAGGAAAATACACATCTCTCCGGGCAGAAGTAAAGAGGCTTGTGAGAGACTGAAGTGATTGAATCAACGGCTTCTGCTAAGCAGAAGGATCCCAACCATTTGGCTGATCCATTTTGCTTTCACACCGGGTCTGCAGAGAAGGCAAAAGCAGGACCAGTTTTGGGAGCCTGCCTGACTGGGTAAATAAGACTTGCCTGCACTTTCTCTGACCTTCTCAATCTTTGGACTCCACCAGGGCTGCTGACCAAGCGTGCCAGCCGCTGCCAGTGGGTGAACACAGTCAGGAACTAAAAAGATTTGCACTCTCAAGGTAGTTGCTTGTCTCTTCCATAACAGCAGCAGCTTTATTTCCCCACCTCTGCAGAGACCCACGTTTGTCTAGCAATCCAGACTGGCTCTAACACCGTACCCCTTATGGGACAACACATCATCCCATGGCCAGAACGCCCCAAACCTCTCAGGCATTTTAATGGGGCACTGAACTCCCTGTTCTCAGCTGTTAAACCCTTCAGGCAGTTGCTGTATTCACCAGAGGGGAGTGTCTATTTAACTTGTACCAGGCCACATCTTTCTCCATTTGCAAGGTGAGACATTCGACAGAGGACAGAACACAGCCCGGGCTTGTTTGCTGGCTGCCAGGGTGATATAGCTCGAGTTTATACCGGTGTGGTGCAATCCTGGCAGGGCAGCCTTTCCCACAGAGAAGGGAGCAGAGGCAGGCCCAGATAAGCACACGTCAGAAGGGAACAGGAGGTATTTCCATCTAACTTTGTTCTCTAGAGGTGTTTGAAGCAGATGTAAACACCGAGTGCCGCGGGAAGGGGCGAGCGGCCCTCCCTCCTCTGCTGTTCATCCCTAGATTGGCTCTCGGGTAGCCAGCAGGCAGCCCTCCCCAGCACACCAGCACACCTCGAGCTTTCAGTCCACTTCCCACCGTGCAGGCTGCTTCATTTGTATTTTACCCTGCTCCCTTCAGGACAGCACTGTCTGGCTCCCTGACAGCAACCTGCAAGCCGCGAGCACCACTGCTTGGTAAAGGCCCAAGCCCAACAGCACAGGCCACCAAGTGCCACCTGCCAGGGAGAGAGAGCACCCAGAGAGAGGAGCTTGGCTAGAGCAGAGTCCTGACAGTCGCTGTCAACGTCTCCTGCAAATCCTGGAGGCTCACAAGCACTGACTGAGAAGAAGGGAGAAGTTTAACAGCAATGGGGGAGAGTCTGGATGTCCCAGCACGCTGGAAGTTGTACAGACCAAAGACAACGCTGTGTGCAAGAGAAAGGGTTACACAGCCCAGCTCTACTGTGAAATGAAAGTCCATCATCACTGATAGCAGGACAAATTAACAGCAACTCTAGATTAATACTTCCAAAGGTCTTAATTTTTCCAAGGATAACAGGGAAAAATATACCCCTCTCCAAACCCATCCCAAAGCGTTTGCAGGCAGAGAGCCATTGAAGATTATTTTCCAGAGAGCTCAATATTCCATATGTCACACTACAGAAAATACCTGGCACATATTTAGGGTAACAAAAAAAAAAAAAAGACATCTTCATAACACTGATGTCAAATGTGACTGCTACACTCTTGGTAACATAACTCCAACACCTTCCTGGGAAAAGGCAGGGAGCAGGTAGCAGAAGGCTTCTCAATAGCAAAATAGGTCAGACCTGTAAACTACTGAAGTCTTGGTGCTTAACAGAAGGAAACCTGCACTAAACAGTTGTTAGATAATCCAGCCCTGGAAAGGGGTGTGAGTTTTCTCTCCAAACCACAATTAGAGAGGTGGACATATGTTAAGAGCTCTCTCTCCTAAATTGCTATTACTATTAGCTGTATTAACAATGACATGAGTGTGCCTGGCCAGGCAGTACTTCAAGCCACTTGTGCAGAGAAGGATTCCTTCTATGCAACCAGCATGAACTGGAGATACAGTAAAGTCATGATGTAATAAAAGCTGGATCAGAGAGGTATGAATTTCTTCTTGATTAGCATAGAAGAGCAGGTACAGACACTTAACAGCACAGACATTCCCCAAAGGAGAAAGTCTCTTAACTCTTTAGATACCTTCATTGGGTGGTGCAGGGGGTGATGTCTCAAACCTTGAGCAGGTGGCTCTATACAGACATACTGGGGATCTGACCATCTGTTTTTAAGTCTTTTTATTCTTCATAAAGAATAAGATCACTCCAACCGTCAGTAGCACTTGCCTCTAAGCTGGGACTCAGCGACATTCATTATGCAGGAGTTCAGCTTCACAAATGTCAAGATTTGCTTCCATCCTGATCTGAAATAATGGCTTTTCAATGCCAATGAAGCAGCTTCAACCAGCTAGTAGCCAAGTGACTACTAGCTAAGGGTACTAGACAGGAAATCCTGGTTCAAACTCTTGCTATTTCTCTTCTTGACCCTAGATTTAACCCTAGACCCACTTTAGGCAGGGGTTAAGACCAGCTTTCACCCATGAGTTAACCTCAGAAATTTAAAGTATAAAAAAGTTTTAGTTCAATCCAGAAGACAAATTCTCCAGAATGATGTGCTGAACTGTGCTCTAGACCATCAGACCTTCCCTGTCTGAGCACAGCTTTTGAATATCATTGAAGATTCCTGAAATCTAATTTTGTTTGGTTGGGTTTTTTCTAAAAAAATTACTCTGATGTTGTCCAGGAAATAACATTTAAAGCTGATGTCAGATAATGGAATTGTTTGGACTGCTTCAAAAGCAGCTTCACAGAGTATCATCCAATGTTTTGTCAGTAAGCAGTAATAGGTATAACATGAGAGCTCAGGGTAGAAATCAGTTCTCTTTCATTTGATCTCACTTCCCTGATGAACAAAACCTTTCTTTAATGAAGCATTGCAACTGGTTCAGTCCTGCAGCAGCACCACTGACTTACTGTGTAAGGAGAAGCTGCTGCAGAGAGAACAAGTCAATTAAAGGAGGAGGAAGCTGCACTGCAATCTTTCAGAGATTGTATGATTACAAAGTTAAATCAAAAGATTAATCCAGAGTTAAATCAAGAAATGAATCCAATTCTCATTTGCACTGTTTGCCAACAAAAGCTCATGCACGACACAAAACAGTCTCTTCACTTTTTAACCAATATCTGGAATGCAAATTTAATCTTTACTTTCTCTCTTGAGAGATCAGTCTAACATCAGAGGAAGACTTCAGAAATGACAGTGCCAGTTTTTAATTCACTGCTGTGACCCTTTCATTTGTTTTACTTCCCTGCTCCCCAAACCAGCTTATACTTCACCAAGACACAGGCCACCAGTTATCTTCCTGTGTGCTGGGGATCACTCCAAGGCATTCCAGCTCCTTTCACCAACCAGAGGTTTGGTGGCAGCAGTGAATTTTTCCTAAGTCCTAGAGAAAGCTGCCTGAACAACACACCCTGGAGAGCACTTGGACTGTGGCCTTCACTCTTTGCACATACAGCAGGTAGACCACACCCAGACTCACCTGAGATTGCTCAGCACTGTTCTCATGCAGCTTGTTTCAAATTGTTTATGGAGTTCAAAGAAAAGCCGAATGAGTAAGAAGCAGTCTGTGTGTTGACAGCTCAATCAGAAGATGCTTTGCATGGCATGAACTTAGCAAGACAGGTACCAGCATCCTTCACCCCAACAGGAATCAACATGCCACCCCAGCCTTCAGTCAGGTAAGGCTGCCTAGCTCATGGCAAGAGCTGTCAGCTTAACAGGAGGCATGTTTGTTCTGCCCTGTTTTTGAAACCAATGCAAGTGTGACCAGTAGGGAGTTGTCAAATCTCCAATAGTTAATTTATGGCACTATGATAAGACTCAAAATTAAGCTGGATCGAGGGCAAAGCAATAAAAAACTTGACTGGGGAGTGGTCCTACCTACAACTGCCTCAGGCACCTTTATCTGCTACAGAAACACATCAGCAGTATTGATCCAGAGGACGAGTAACCCAGCCCAGCAACACACAATTAAGAGACTTGGAAGTTGTGAAAGCTCCAGGAATGCCAAAGGGAATCCTTTTGTTCACCCTGGTGGCATTCACTGCAGGGATTAGCGCTAGAACAGCAAATGAGATGAGCCTTGGTGTAGTGACAAAGTTTGTAGCAGAGCCTAATGGCTTTACATTGCTTACCTGCCAGGGAAACAGCTCTGTTACCAATATTCAGTGCCTGGTAACAGCAGTAGGTTTCAGTCTCATGGGGGTTTTTTTGTTTTGTTTTTTTATTTCTTTGGTGTTTTGTTTTTCATGGGTTTTCTTGTTGTTTGTGGGTTTTTTTATTTTATTTCTTTTTTGTTTGGGTGGTTTGTAGGGTTTTTGTGGGGTTTTTTTTATCTACACATTGTTAACGTTTACTTTTCAGCATTTACCTGCCAAATTTTAGGAGAAGATTTGGTTTGTTGCAACCAGCCATCTTAGATGGAGATCAAAGGTGGCAGAGAGGCAGACAGGTCTCGCAGTAGTGCTGTGGTCTCCTGTTTGGCACAAAATGATCTTTCTGCTCAGTACACCAAACAACGTGTACAGCACCCACACAAGTTGTCTACAGCAGAAGGAAAAATGGAAATCTCCCTCTGGTAATTCCATCTGGAGAGGGCCTGCCTTATGTAAGCCAAGCTCTACAGCTGAAGTCCTGCCTGCTAAAGCAGCTCACCAGACCTCTTTGCAACCTCGAGGCAGGTGTAACACCTCTGACCAGGAAGCATTAATCTTTGTCCAGCAGGTGAGGAAAACACAATGAACTTGGCAGCTTGTCCTTAAAAAATAAATAATCCAGGAATCCTGGGTTTTAGCACATTTCCCCAGGCAGCAGCAGCTTCCCTCCTGTTGCTGAATGCCAGTACCTAGAGAGCAGAGTGCATCAGCTGGCAGGGCTGAATTGGGGAAAAGCTGCCTTCGAGGTCTTTTTCAACGTGAAGTAGAAAACAGCATAATCTCCCTTTATCTATTACTACTCATTATTAGAGAAGGAAAAGTCTCACAGCAACGGCTCACTCAGGGAGATACACACAAAACTAAAGTAGCTGTCAGGCCACAACTATTCCATCTTATTCTCCCCAGCCTGCTCTGCCAGCAGATCAAGGCAGTCAGCAGGAAGCAGCACAGATACCAGGCACCTCCCTGTGCTCCATGGCAGGGAAGCACACACAAGCTGCTTGTGCAGCTTCTCCAGCCTTTCTGCCCAGTTGCATGGGGGACCCAGAGCTCAGGGAGCTGGGAAATGTCCCAGTTTCTCTTTATTTGGTTCATTACCTGACCTTCAGGGACCTCGCTGTCACTTGTAAGCAAAAGCATTTTGATGTGTCTGTGCTTCATAGTGCTCAGAGCAAGGCCCTAGTAAATCACATGAGGAAAAAAGGTTTCTCCATGAGAAGAGATTCCCAAACCACCCCAAGCAGCCCTTCCATTACTAGAAAAGTGCTCTGGGGAAGAAACTGCATTAAACAAAGGCTGCACCATGCACAGTGCCCAATGCTTTCAGCAGCGCCATGTATCCTCATTTAGATAGTGTCACGGCACGAGTTAAACAAGATGTTACAGAAAATGGACTTGTCAGCCAAACAAGGATTTCAGGCAGTACCCTAATTCCCGAACACAGCCTACTGACAGTGATCTACACGTGACAGGAAAGCTCCCCAGCAGATGGGAATCTGGCAGGCTGCAGTCCAAGGAAACTTGTCAGAAAACTCTGACAGTTCTGTAGCAGCACAGGCAAATCAAATCCACAAACTGTAAATATAATTAACAAGACTAGAGGGATTGGTTATCAAGGGAGAGCTGGAAGGGTTTGAAAGGTATAGATGGAAATATTTAAGCTAACACATAGGAATTGTATGACAACATAAAATACGAGAATTACGAATATCAGGAAAAGAAGAAATTTATGGTGAAATCCACAAGGCTGTTTACTGAAGCTACAGATCCACTTCACTAAGATAATTAAAAGCTATAAGCAGACATGACATTTAAGGAAAAAAGATTATAGGAAACAATCTGGCATCAGCAAAGAAGTGTTCCAATCCAGTTCTCAGGACCAAGTCTCACAAAGGACACAGTGCAGCCCATGGGTACAACGTGCACAGACACACAGTTGCTATCTCACCGCACTTACTTTTCACATTCTTAGATCTCTTGGTTCAGCACCAGTACTATCATTTCTCATATGATATTAGGACCTATCTTCTAATTAACATTTAGCTTTGCCTGTGAAGAATACATACTCAAAGCTCCCCATGTGCTAGCAGTAGAAAGGCTGGGAGCAGCCTGCTCTGGAAGGTCAGCCTGGGTATGGGTCCGAGCTGGAGAGCTGGCAGCCCTGGCACAGCACAGGTTTCAGGCCTGTTCTAGACCAATAGGTCAGCACAGCAGGCACGTGGGGTGCCCTGAAAAAACCCACAACTGTGACAAGACACATTCAGACAGGCCATTTACAGGAAGGGGGTGTTGTCAGTTAAAGCAAGTAGATGACAAAGCAGCTGAGAAAAAACGCTCTGCACAGATTCGACTCTTCTAGCTGACAAATGGCAAACTGATCGTGTGTCCATTCTGGGTACATATTAATTTTCCTCTTCACTGTCCTACTCATTAGGTATTACTTTCACCCTAGGCAGAAAGAGAGCACAACTGAGAGTAACAGTGAAGCCTGACTCCAAGCAGCTCTGTCTGAAGGAAAGCTCCTCTGAGACCCCTGCGAGCACGGACAAAGCAAGCACCCGGTTTAACAGGGGACAGAAACCTGCAGTGCTCCTGGGGGTAGAGAGGATATCCATAAACCAGGGCACTCTTCCTGAATAAACACCCATAAGGTCACAGACAATTGTACATTTTCTCTTCAGTTTTTGTATTCAAGATGAAGCAGTCACAGGCCGACTCAGTCAAAGCATAGTTAACAAACAAAAACTTACCAAGATTCCCTCTATAGCCAGCAGTGCTCTTGCAGCTTCAGACACATTTCCTGAAGGATGCTTTATTTTTCTTCCCTCCCAGGTCTGCTCTTGTGCTCCATAATGCATCTTACACCTTCTGTCTTATACAGCTGCCTGAGTTCTTGCAACTGTTTACCTTTCTTTTTCTGAACAGATAAAGAAATCTATCTTAATACTTCAGGGTTTTTTTGGAATATCTAAAGCCAGCCTTGAGCACCCCAACACATACGTGTTGCTGGAGACTCTAGTTAGGGATATCCTCAGCATAACAAGCCAGAAACGCTTCCTAAACAAAGCAGCATTAGCTGCATTAACTTATCTGTCATTGACAATAAAACATTTACCTCTAAGGGAGACATAAAAACAGGAAGAAAAAAAAAGAAAAGAGAGAAGCCTAGCTAAAAAATGATGAGTAAGAACTCATCTCAAGCCTTAGGAGACTAGCTGTGTTTGCAACAGGACTGAAGCAAACTCGCAGTGCTCTGATTTTAACTGAGAACACATGGTTGCTATTAAAGGAGTAATCAGCACATTGAAGTCAGCTGGAACATTGAGAGTGTTTGTAAAGTAGAAAACAAGGACACCTGGGCACCCCCCAGCCTTTATAAACTGAGGATTTCAGGCAATATCCTGAAAATCCTAATATAAAACCTTAATAAAGTTAGTATTTGACAAGATGGTGTGTTTGATAAGATGTTAACATAGGTGTAATACAAGGGCAGTATCAAGTGTTTGATTCATGAAATGTGGGCAAGGTACACAGCCCAGGATAGAGTTTACAGTACATAAAATATGTCATTTATGTATTAAAAGCTATGCTTTTTGTTTCAGTTTTCCTGCAAAGAGATGGATGCTGAATAGCCATTCATGCTACCACCCTACTAAATCAAAGGGATTAGGATTCTGAAATGGTTAGGGTGCAGATGTTGGCAACAGGAGCTTAACATCTCTCTTCTGGTTTTTGCTGTACAAATGAAAGGCAACATTATTAATTTTCATGGAACTTTTGGGAGGTGAAATGTAATTTAAACTACATATGTAACCACATTGTCTAGCAGCACTCTGAGTGGCTGTTCTAAGGAGAGGTGCTGTGCTAAATGCCCTGCTACCCCTGAGCTTGTCTCTCGGTGACATAGAGAATTTGGAGTGGCCACCAGTAGCACTAGGCCAGAATTTAAACCAGGACTTTATCATGCAGGTGAGTAATTCCTACCCTGGAGAGAGACAGACAGACTCACACAGTGGTGTTAAAATAACACCACCCCATAGCTTGCTCGGAGTCTGTAGCTATTTGACTCCCTTACAGTGCCTTCTCTTTAAAAGCAGGTGGACATAGCTTTCCTCTGAGACTTCACCACAGAGCAGAACACAGCTCTTATTTTATAAACCAGTGAACCCTCCCCTGGGTTTGGCAAGTCTCCCTGCAGGCACAGTTGTTTGGTACTGACAGACTGAGACATGCTCCAGCCACCTATGGAAATGAATCTTCATTCTTATTTCATCTTTCCACTTAAGTAATTCCCTTTCCACCTCAGGTCACTATATTTATTTTTAAAAGTAATCAACACGTGTGGCCTCTATTGTGTGTTTTATCCTCTAATGCAGAAAACGGGCTTGTTGCCACTGAAGCTCTACAAAAATACTCCCTAAAGCTGATTTTCACTAGATCAGATTTTTTTAGAAGCTGTGTCTGGCCAATAGACACTTTTCTGTGTCCCTATGTCCTTTCTGCTGTCACAGAAAGACAGATGGCCCTACTGAGCACCACGTAAAACTCAAATAAGAGTATGCTCCTCTCAAGCTCCAGCTGTTTGGAAGCAATGGTCAAGACTCAGTTCCTTCTGCCTCACTCCCCCCCCCAGTTAATAAGTGACCAGATTTTCCAAAGTGCTCTGCACAGTACAATGTATTTTGGGAAACTCCTAGGGATTGTGCAGTGAGTTTTCCAGTGGTTAGATCTGTGTACCCCTCATGTATCAGATTCATTTTAAAGTGAGATCTTGCACCTTGTCTGACTAGACCATGACAATATAAACCAATTCAATGGTGGTCTCAAACTGCACATCATTGCTGTGTATCGGCATTTTTTGCAGATATTAACAAAAAAATCTTGCTTTCATTAAAATTTTGGCAGCATCTTCAGTCAAGGGAGACATGGGGGTAATTTTATCAGATCAGACCAGGGAAAAACTGCTGTCCTGTCCCCATCAGGGACCAGCCTGGGTTACTTCATGAAAAAATGCAGAAAACATTTTATAGGGTTTAAAACTACTGTCTAATCTTACAGTAATGCAGAAACTTTAAAGTAACTGTTGGTAATCTCATGGATTTTTTTTCTTGTTGGCCACCAAGACCCTTTGGAAATGTTTCTTTGCAGTTAACTCTCAGTACAGCTGGTCCATAGGAAGGTATCCAGTGGTCTTCCTGGTTGGTTTTATTTTAGTGGTGGGAAGTGCTTTGACTCAAGAAGTCTTACAGCAGTTTTGGACAACAGAGTTCCACAATCCAATTGTGGAAGAACAAAACAAACAGCTTTGAGTTTAACTTCATAGCCTTCCATTATTTCATCTTCTCATGATTCCTTGCTGTTTCCTGTGGAGGGTGGGTGAATCCTGCAAAACACATCGTCATTGTTGAGATGGAGAAGCAAAGTTTTAGAGAATCTTTTTCTATCAGGCACTGCATAAATGCAGCCCTTTCACTCTTGTCTTATTTGTCTCCTCTTCAGAGCAAGTGGTCACAACCATTCAGGAGCTACCTGCGAATGATTTTGGTGTTTGAGTGATGCACACAAATTTGCCAATGGCCGTATCCTGCCTGAAGGAGCACAGTTGTATCTTGCTCTACAGCCGTTCCACTGGCTCTAGTCCAATGATCTTCTTAGTACTGTATTTTGTGTCTATAAATATGTTAAGTGTGAGGCTGTAGTGTTTTATGTATCCATAAAATTACAAAGTAACCAACAACAGACACTTACCACACAACGCCTTGATTTTATAAACAGACCTGAACTGTCTCCAAACTTACTACACCATTTTAAAAAGGAGTACCACACACAGCATATATTTTAAAAGACAAAAGCAGCCCAGGGTTGTCACGAGGTGTGAGGTAAAACAACGTTTGGATAGCAATTATAACGCTCTTCACTGTTACATATAAATATCAGAGGAATACAAATTACTTTGATGCAAGGAAGAGGCAGTGCAGTATTCCAGGTAGAGTTTAGTAGGAATTGATTTCATGAAAGGCTTCATTAGCCTGAGTCGTTTTACATCACATTAGCTTCAGACACTCTGGTTTAGCATATGTTCACTTTCTTCTAGTCTTACAGTCCTGCCTCATCTGTCAAATCCTTCCCGAATGCTTTTTCTATGTGGCATCATTAGCTTCCATCACCACCTGTTGCACACTACACCACTAAAAGGTGCTGATTCAGAAAATACTTCATCTGACACTATGCTCTCTAAGAGGAAGGCTGAAAGCAGGATTCATCTTGGCTACAGAAAATCCACTTTTCTGAGATTTAAGTTTACATACCACGCTAGACACAATTCCCTTTCACATCCTTCACGATACAGGATCTATCAACAGAAATTGGTGAGAATTCCACCTCTCTGATTACAGAAATCACTGCGCTCAAGAGACAGGGACCATCAGGTCTTTGCCCTGGAATTCCTGTTTGAAAGCCAATAGCTTTGTCCTTACCTAGAGTACATCTTTGTGGATCCCTACTATGTGTCTCTAATCCTATCATCTCTCATTTGGCTTTCCTTGCTTTTTCCTGTGCCATTTCCTACTTGTAATTCATGGCACTAAGCATGTTTAAATTCCTCCCAATGAAAACTGCAGTGAGCCCTCCTGAGAAAGCTCACCTGTTTCCTGCTGGTTTAGGCTGTAAGAACTGAGCATTTGAAAGCCCTGCTTTAGTCTCTGGCAAGGTCTAATCTTGAAGACTCTCCTTGAATGTCTGATCCTTTTGAAGATGGCACTGTTGGCCCTTTGCTGACTCACATCCCTTGCTCTGGTGGCTGTTATTTCAAAGCCTTTCAGAACAGTCTTCTCCACAACTCCTCTCTGAGCAAAGGCAGCAAGTAAGTATGGTGAGGTGGTCTCATGAAGCAACCTGTGTGGAAGACTCACTCCCCTGTGAGTCAGGTTCCCAGGTGGAGGACCCACTCCCCTGTAAGGTCAATAGGCTTCAGGTTCCCAGGTGGCTGGTTTGTATGTTCAGAATTGTCAGAAAAACTTTTTTTTCCCCCCTTTTTTTTTTTCCCCAGAGATGAAAAAAAAGAAACTGAAGAAATCTGGAGGAGAGACAGCACTTAAATGCTATGAGGTACTTAACTCATTACAGGACATTTTTCTAGTTCTAAAAGGAAGAGCAAGATAATTGAAATCTCACCTACTCTGGCAACATTATCAGTGAACACCATTGGGAACATTTTTAATTAGCATTTTAATTATCAGCATCTACTTTGGAGCCCTCTTAAAGTTTCTGAACAGATCTGTGCAAAGAGCACCTTACTACCACATGAAAAGGCAAGGCTGGATCATTGTTTCTTTGGGTTCTCATCCCTCCCAAGGCATCAGTCCATTTCCTGCAGCGAATGGGCAGCAACACTCCATTATTGTTCTAATGTCCATTAGGAGCAGTGCTGTAAATCCACGGGCAAAACTGCAAGGGACAAGCCTAAAGGGCACTGTAAACCCATCTGTGGGTGCTGGATACTCATCAGAGGGAAGCACTAAACACCAGCAGGGAACATGTCAGCCTAAGAGTTAAGACAGTCAAGTCCAAATCCCCACTGTACCTTGACTAATACACTTCTCTGGGCTTTATTGCCATGAAAAACTAACAAAACCCACAGATGACACTGATCCATCTTAGTGAAATACAACTCAGTTGGGGATTTTTTGGCTAGTTACAAGTGAACCGAGTGCCATATTCTTCCCTCCTTCCCATTTCATTCTTTTTTAAGCAGACATGATATCCTAAGATGGGAGAAATCTACACTACTGGTGCCAAAGTCCTCTTGTCAGTCTCCTTTGAAGCTGAGACAACTACTGGCAGTAGCCCAGGAAAAGCAACAAAGAACAGGACAAGTTTGGATAGCAGCTAGACTTGCAAACCTAAGAGCACTGCAAAGCAAACCAAACACGAAACAGAATGATGATTGGCAGAGACATGATGCCTCTACTGCTGAAAATGAAAGTGCTATGAATAATTAGCCACCTCTGACCCAGGAAAACATAGACTTTATTTGCAGCACAACACTGACTGCAGATGGTACTGGGGAGGAGAATCAAGCTATTCACTGTGCTTTCCCCTCATCAGAAAAATTCATTTCCTCTCCACTGTTGAGCAATGAAATATACCCGATTAGATCTGCTGAGACGACTTCACATAGAAGATTTGGAATCAAGAATTAAAGAGCCCATGGGGGGGGATGCTAAAGGTAATCCTATTAAAACAGTGAGCTAGAGGGGAAATCGCCCATACATCTCCTATTTTAATAAAGAATCGGAACAAATCCCTTAAAGGAACACATTTATTTGGACATTTCTGTGAAACCCTAACGTCACCGTTGCTGAATGGGATGCTGGATATCAGTGCACAAACAAGGACATTCCTCATTCCCCGTTGCTCCTCCTGTTCATTCCCGTTACCGCTGCCTTCTTCCTACACTGCCAGCTGCTTCCTGCCCTCCCACTCCGCGGCTTTCTCCGCACGCCTGCCAGCCCTCTCTCCATCTGACTCACGTCCTTGCTGAGTGCCAGTGCTTCTCCAGCCTTGCCTGCTGACAGGTCTCACCTTCAAGGGGATGACAGCTTCATTTTGGGCTCTCAGCACTCCCTGGCTGCTGTAATACATTTCCTATAGCCATGACTCCAAGACTTAAGAGAGAGAAAAAGCAAAGGTATATTCTTACAGTAGGCTGAGATACCTGTCTCCTGTGTGCTCTTGTTGAACACCTTTACCTCTCCTCAGCAGACATCAGAAGAGTGAGGCATCTCAGACTGGAAAGAAGCTTGAAGATAAAGAATAACATTATAACAGAATCATAGAATCAAAGAATCATAGAATGGTTTGGGTTGGAAAGGACCTTAAAGACCCTCTAGTCTAACCTCCCTGCCATGGGCAGGGACATCTGCAACTAGGGGTTGCAGGTTGGATGGGTTTCTCAGAGCCTCGTCCAACCTGTCCTTGAACACTTCCAAGGAGCAGGCACCCACAACCCATTTCAGTGCCTCACCAACCTCACAGTAAAGACTTTCTTCCTGATACCTAATCCAAATCTACCGTCTCTCAGTTAAAAACTGTTACCCCTTGTCCCGTCCCTCGTTATCCCTTGCCACAGCCTTTGGCTAGTGGAGAATAGGATGGAGCAAATCTGGATGGGGAAAAAAATAAATACAAACAGCTCAAACTGTCTCTCTGGCAATCTCCATGGCCTTCAGCATGTTCATGTTTGACATGTGCAGGTACTCGTTGGAAATCAGATATCACAGATCCTCTGTTGAATACTGCCTCAGAACAAATGAGTTTTAATGTTGGCTTTCCAGGGACTAAAGTCTAAAGGCTATAAGGAGGAGGAGCCATTTGGGTTGTTTTCTTGCACCTCTGCAGCATCAGTGGAGGGCAGACATTTCTCACAGCAGGAAGAAAAATAGGCACCTTGCAGCTTGGTTTTAAGTCAAGTCTGTAATGCTTAAGGAGCTAAAAGTCTTTATTTGTAGTCAAAAGAACTCTGCTGGAATTGTTGGGCTCACAAAAAAGCCAACCACCTATGGCCACACCTCTTCTCTAGACAGAAGCTCCCTACTACATCTCTCTCTTCACTGAAACATACTGTGCTTTTGGGGCTAAACCTTTGCTTTGTTTTGATTAAACATCAGCAAATATACATCTTTCCCCTTTCCTCCCATACCTTGCCCTTAAGAAAAGACAGAAGTTACTTAATAAAGTTGGCAAGTCCAGGGAATTCAGTAAGCACGAAAATGTTCTTCTCCTCCAGACACAGACAACTGATTTCCTTCAAAGCCACCGATGTCCACGCTTCAGTCCTGTTGTTTCTGTCAGCCTCGCCCTTTCCAGCAGCACTTTGAACCTCCAGTAAAGTGCAGCAAAGAACATTAATCATGACACTAGATCAGGAGACAGAGACCCTCTAAGACAACATGATGGTGTTTAAGAATACAAAGTAAATTTAAGAATACAAACTAAATTTACAGGAGAAGGCAGCTCGTATGAAAATAACCCCGTCTGCTTGGCCACTGATGTTCTCCCACTTGCATGTGCTTAGCAGAGATGGTGATGAATCACATTTAATCACATGCTGTTAGAGCAGGATCAGAGCACACGGTGTGACCAGGTTAATAGGTTGGAGACACGCATACCTGATGCCCAATTAAAACAATTCTAAAATTAGAACTGTGGGGTTTTTTAGGAGCTGTGCCTCCTCACTGTCTCAGATCAGGCAAGCAGCTCTGTCTTCCACGACTTCCAGGCAAACAAAGGACAAAGGAAAACAATTCCCTCGCTCGGGAGCTTATCAGGCAATTCCCTTTGAATTATCCTTGGTTACCCAGATCAATGGAAGGACGACTAAGAGAGCCTACTGGCACCTCTCCTCTGCACCTCTCTGCTCGTGCCCACATACCTCTCTTATGGCATACCACAAAGCTGGCTTCCTGCAATGCTCTTAAAAACCAGAGATGGGAATCGGTTCCTTTAAGCTGTGATCCTCATTTTATTCCATACTGGATGAATCCACAGAGCTACCCAAGGGGTTAAGAAACGTATTTTCACATGGTTTTACTGAGGAAATACTCTCAGCAAGAGCTCAGGTGTCCTTTTTTACTTCATGTCCTCTCTTACTACATCTTGGTCTGCTCCCAGCTCTGACATACCAGTTCCAGTGACATCTCCTCTGTGGTGGGCTGTCAATACACACAAAGAACAAGTTCATTTGCTGAAAATGTAAACTACAAAGGCAAAAAGCTATGAAGAAGTAAGCAAGCAGCTGCAATATCTACCAGATGGAAGATTAAGTACTCTCAGACCTGCATTTCTTTAAGTGATATTTTCATTCAGCAAGTTAAAGAGAGTCCTGAAAAAAATACCTGCAACCAAGATTTCAAAAATGAGGTGCCTAAGATTAGGCTCCTAAACCCATAATTAAGTCTTTAAGTAAGTGGCCTGATTTTCTTGAGTGTTTCTCAGTCCACCTTCACTGGGAACAGAGGGATGCAAGGCTCTTTGGGAAAAAAGGAATGAAGAAAGAAGTCAGGCTGGGTGCATCATGGTGGAATTAAATAGCTAGCTTGAAGTCAAATTCAAACCATTCAAACATGGTTACTTCCATTCTTTTTACGTGAGTTTCAAGCCTACTGCCCAACAGATTAAATACTGAAAAGAAAATTATACCTGCGTGCATGAATGCGGGAATTTGCCTTTCAATTCTCTTTAAAAGCATTTTTCATAATAACACAGAAAAATATTAACGGTAGGAAAAAACCTCACCACAGTATATGAGCAAATAAGGTCAGATCTTAATAGCACAATGCGAGCCAAGTCCTGTTGAGGTCAGGTTTGTTCTTTGGGTTGGATCCTGACTTTATGGAGGCTGTGCCCATTTGTCGAGCCCTGCTCTCGCTCCATCGGTGGGCTTAGGGCTACTGGGAGTCAGTCACATTCCAAAGCTGTCTCCATTTTACAGTGCGTTTACAAAGGACCTTTCCAGTCTGAGATTTGACAGCACTTACATTAATCTCTCCAAATTGCAGCCATTTTATTCCTGCAGGGTACCCAGTCTATTTCCATACTAATGGCAGAACTGTTATGAATACATAAATTACACAAAGCGAGATCAACACAACTTGGGTCAGCTATACAATGTTAGGATTAAGTCTTTTCATATCAACCTTTGTTTCCCTTATAAACAATGAGCTTTCTAAGAACCTTTCCAAGGCTTTATTGGATGACAATGAAGATAATTATAGAACCGAGATGAACCCAGTGGCTCTCTTGTAATGGAATACAGCCAGTTCCAGCTACCTGCATGCCAGCAGAACTTGGCAGGGACCCACAGACATCATTCTTTCATCATTTTTTTGTGGCTCTCTCAAGGGAGGAGGTGACTTCGCTCTAGGTCCAGGCACCCTTACAGGCAGCAGCAACCAGCAGTATTACAGGGTAGGAGAACCCAGCACTCAAAGAAGGCTCGAGGAGTGAACAATGTTTGCAAAACAGCAAAAGGATCTCTGAAAAAAACTTTTGCCATAAAGGTTTGGGGATAATGGAGATTTTTTTAGGTTTCTTAGTTATTTCAGAACTGATTTCAAATGACACTGCACCTGCATTCTAATGTGAGGAGGGGAAGGTAAAAAAAGCAGAGATGATGGATCTACTGCTGAGAAAAAACTAATGCCAGCTACAGCATAAATTTGTCTGATCTGGCCTTCCTGCACTCAGGTTATGCTGTGGTGGACAGTGTCTCCTTCCAGACAGGAACCCTGTAATTATTCTACAGGTTCTAAACAAAAAGAACATACATACTTCATGATGCAGACACCAGGGGAATCTCTAGTCACTAGAGAAGGAGTATAAGGGAGGACAAGTGCAGGGGAGATGAGCAAGACAGAATTCAGCCAATTATTCTGCAGCAGAAGAGCAGGGGGAAAACTGCCTGTTTTTCATTGATGGAGAACTGCCACGGGCCACATAGGCAGGTGCTGAAGTCTTCAGTGAAGGTAGGAATGAGTGAGGGAAAAACCAACCACCAGTGTTGGTACTGTCATAACTGATCCAGCCCCAGGACAAGTCCCTCAGAATGACAGCAGCAACCCTCAGCCTTTTTTTTTCGAAGCTAAATGACCCTTTTGACACCCATGGCTATGTCAGCAGCATTATAAAGGACCACAGATGTTCTGCAAAATATTTTGCAAAAGACAATTCCGCTGCACAAGTGATTAGGGCAAAGAGGAATAAACCACAAGATCTTCTTAGGAGAGAGCAGCCTAGACAGACTCTATCCATCTGCAGCCTGGAAAGCTCTGGTCTGCCATCTGTACGTCTTCAGCCACAGCACAGACAAATGTCCTAGGTCCTGCAAACCCCTTTCAGGCCCAGTGCACAGGGCCACTTGTTTGGAAAGGAGAGGGGGAGGGAGAGCAAAAGTTACATGAAATGTCTTTGACAACTAAAATTCTGCTGATAGCAATCTCACCCAGCATCACTGGTGGAAGGAATCACTGTGGAGAAGTGGTTACACACCAGGGTACCGTGGTATCTTAGACATGTCCAGCCCACTTGATCCCCTTACAAGGTGTTTAGCAGGAGGTAGAAATGATCATGACGCTGCAGGCGATTTTCATGCCAAGCAGAGTTATAAAACTTGTTTAAAAGAAATATCCCCACTAAAGGTCAGTACCAATTACCTGTCCCTGCTCTAGGGAATGAAGGAAGGGGAGGAAAAGATCAAAAACATTACCTGAATGGACTTACAAAACTGCACTTTTTGGAGCTGTTCCAAAGCGCCTCTTACCCGCTATTTTGCTTGTAAAGAGCAAAGAAGAAATGTTAAAGGTGAAGAATATACAAATAGTTACAGAATACACAAGTTTTGTCACCTCGTTCAATTGTCATTTGTTTGATGCAAGGGCCCCAGATTCTGAGCAGCCTGAGTGCTGCAGAAGAAACCATCTGAATAGCCTACAGCTCCAGCAGCAGCTCTTCCCATCTAGACAGGGCAGCAAATTTAATAACTGCTTTAAGCCCTCCACTTTTCTTCTTACTTCTACTCAGATGGAACCATAGAAAACAAGGGGTATTTCAACTGATGCCTAAAGAGAACTTTTTTTTCCTTCGTGACTTTCTCTAACACAGCTTTTTGATGGCATGCAAAAAGTGTGATATCTTAAAACAGCTCCTGCACACAGCAGCCCCCTCCAGCACTCAGAAACCATCGTGTTAACCCCCCAGTGCAGAATTTGGTGCCAGAGACAAATTCAAGACACGCAGAAACTTTTAAGAAACTCTCCTCCTTTTACATATCCTAGTGAGGAATTTTTTTTCTTTATTTAAGACACAGGGCCAGACAGATGATGGAAACAGTTTCCCTCCTTTGGAGGCAGAGCCAGCCACTGCACCTTTGCATGACCTCTAAGTCAGCAGTTCACAGCAATGCAGGACAGTGCAGCTCCAGGGAGGCCCAGGCACAGCTCAGAGCATCCAATCCCTTGGCTTGGATGTCAGCCTTGCAAAAATGCAGAAAAAAAATTCACAAAAATAATAAAATAAAAATACCTCTCCCCTTACATTAAAAAGGACAGAGAGAAACATTTGAAAAGATGGAATTGAACTAGCCAGCATGATCCTGCTAATTTCTAGGCACTGATCTCCACAAAGGAGATAAGAGTAGGAGTAGGGATGAGTTTGTCATGGATTTCGTGTACCATCTGCAGAACAGCATTTGGCATCTCTTGCTCATATGTCAAATGTGTGCATCTGCAGTGCTGCAGATACAGGTTCTGATTTATTTATTTTTTCAGAAGAATTTAATGCTGACTCAACAGAAGTGATAAATAGATCATCTATTTACAGGGCAAAACTTGAACACACACACACACACACACACACACACACACACACACACACACACACACACACGTACTATCAAGCTGCTTCAATCCTACCACAGCTGAATAATGGGAAAAATGAAAGATCATGGCCTGTCTGCCTGAGTTTCAAGGAATCAGGTGATGTTTGGGGCATCTGGTTTGCAGCTGTCAAAGATTTCAGCAACTGCAAACTTCAGAGTTCTGAGAAATTCTGATAAAATACTAAGGAAGGGTCTGGGACTTTTATCACCAGGAAATACAGAATGAAACAAAACCAAAATACTTTTATGGCCTCAAATACTGATGTGCACTTGTTACATCCCTCTTCCAGCAGTTTCTGGGCATAAAGAGGTGTCACAGTAAAAGGTATCAAGCGAAGGTACTGCTGTACAATATACTGCATTGGTGACTTTCACCTCACCTCAGAACGGAGCTTTCTGACAAAGTATCTGTCAGCAGAGCCCTCTGGATATCGTCAAACAGCACCCATGGTAGAGAAACAGGGCACCAGATCAATCTCAGGCTCTTGCAAGTCCAACCTCAAGTATGCAGAGAGTTGAGAAGGCCTTAAATAACATTTTTAGACCTTCCAAATTCACTCTACAACAGGACATTGGTGCAAAGTGAATTGTCCTCCCTATCTCTGGAAGATAAATGCTACAAATGTCACCGGGTCTGCTGAATATAAGCAAGAGGTTTCAGTCCAGACATTGCTACCAGGTAGCTTAAAAATTACCCTGAAAAATGCTAAGACATGCATGTAGGAACTCCACAAGCTGATGTGTCCATATCCAATAGTAAAAATCCATTGTACATCATGAGTTCTTTGGCAACAGATGGATTTCCAAGAAGTCGGTGGTATAATGGCTTTGGCTAATTTTTACAACCAGAAAAAGTTGCTCAGTTTTTCAGAATACCAACTTTTATTACAAAGACAATTATTACACTCTTACTGAGTATCACAAAACACATTCTCTAGTATTTCCCATAATGGCATGAGCTCTGGCCAAATCTCACTACCTGGGTTTTAGTCAGGTTTCAGATCAGATTTTTTAAATACGAGAGAGGGAGAAACAAAAACCTGCAGCTGCTGAATTATGCTCTTTATAATGACATTAGACACTCACAGTCATTAGAGGAATATTGTACTTCATGATCCTTATGGGAGAATCAGGCAAGATTTGTAATACTCCACAATTCACGTGCTAGTATCTTCCTCAGGCTTTGGCTTTAACATGCTGCTGATGTTTAACTACATCAAACAATGCAAGTTGGCTACACTGAGCATGTCCTGTTTGGCCCCCAGAACGACGTTATGACAACAGGTACCACATCCAAAGCCTCATGCACTTCAGAGATGAGAGCTCAAATGGATAGTTACAGTTAAGTGGTTTTACGGGCGCTACTGTTCACTCATGAGAGGAAATACTTACCCAAGGCCTGAGGATATGCTCAAGAGCCTCAAAGGATTAGAAAGAGACTATTAATATATTACATATAAAATGATCACAACCCTCCACTCTTGAACCCGACACTGACTTTGACAGTTTCTGCTCCTCCTGGTCTTTTCAGACAACTGAAAACATTTTTTGCACTTTATATATTTTCCAAAAATCTACAGGCAAATCTTACCCTGCTGAGAATTCATAAGCCTCTCTTCCTAATCTCCATGAGATATTCTGCCTTAAATGCTACTGTCTTGTTGAGGTTGGCAGTCGTTCCCATGACAGCTCCATACACTACCTTCTGGAGAGCCCAGCCCTACAGAGTACTCGTGCCTGTGCTGCAGATGGGGGAGGGATGCCATATGCCAATGCAGTAGCAATTTTTTGACTCACAGTCAAAAGCATCCCCAAAAGTCAGTATGCAGGATTTTCTGCCATATGGAAGAATTGTTATTTGGCCTTTTCTCTAGCTGTATCTCATTAAGCAAAATGGAAAGGAAAAGAGGAGGACATTCTTTTCTTCTTTACAAATCTTGCCCCAGAGTTCATCTTCATTTGAAAGACAGCGTTCGTTTCTGGCACCTGGAAAACCAAGTCAGAGCAGAAGGAAGTTGTAAGAATCTAGGTGATTGAGGACAGCGTTCTGTCCAATTCAACAGGTTTTCTTTAAGGCTTTTACACTTTGAATACAACTTCTTTCAGAGAAGAGGGAGAATTATTACAGACTGATTCTACTGGGCTCAGAAAGACCAGAGCAGAAAAGGAACCGCATCTTCCATGAAGTCTGTAATGGTGCATTACAGAAAAGCTGTTTTATTACCTCCATACACTGCAGCATTTTGAAGGACTCACTAATATCACTTCACATCCTGCAGTCTGTTCTGCTCAATTTGGGAGGTTTGTTTAATCCGAGACTTTGATGAGATTTTGCTTTTATTTCTTTACAGAAACCAAGGTGGTATCAACATAACGTAGACCTCTGTGTTTGAACTTTACAGAGCCAATGTCATGGCTAGTGTACAAACAGGAAAGCAATCAGATACAGGTTTTAAAGTTATAAAGATACATAGAAACCTCAATGCCTCTCCGCTTCTTTACGATCTTCCTCAATGTAGAAGGATGTCAAGAGAAAAAAACCTCCTCCACAGACACCAACAAAAGCACAAACGATAAAACTGTACTGCATGCTCCAGAAACTCCACAGGAACGAGTGAGTTTTCTTGGCCTGGATAGCATTGGCGATCTAGGGGGTGAACAAGGCTGTCATTAATCTGGGTTAACACCATCATCCTCTTTTGGTTTAAACAGGCTGTTTCCAGAGTGTGGTCCTTGAAAAAAAAATAAAACTGGGCAGACAGGGATGAAAAACCTGCTACCAAAGTTTGTCAAAGCCGATACCAAATACACCTGTACTTCACTGCTCTCCAGATTCCATTTGGCCAAGGAATCTCATGTGCTTTTATACCTTCAGTGCCTCCAGTCACAAGAGTAGAAAATACTGCAACCAGTGTACGTAATGTTTGGTAAACATTAACTCAAGTAAGTATTTTCTAGCCCAGCTCCAGAGAGCTAGCATAGGACAGACATTTGGCAATGAACTTTATCATTTCTTGATGTTATTTGATAACTTTATACCTCCCTAATCAGCATCAAATGGATAGAGACAGGGGATTGGGATTAGTATCAGTACAAGCACCAAGAGCAACACTCATTAGAACGGGAAGAGCTGGAAATTAATCTGAGACAAGAGTGGAGACTGCCTTTGAGCCAAAAGGCATTTGAGGAGTCATGGAGTGGCTTTATGAGGAACTGGGAAGAAGAAGATGCCAGGCAGCTGTTATTGCATTGGTTAGGTTGTAAAAGCTATAAATGATACACATTAATTTTATTTTTGTAGACAGAAAGAAAAGCTGATTTCAAGAAACTCAATAAGATTCAACACTTAACCCGGGAACTTAAAGTCTCTTCTTAGCATAAACAAGAAGATGAATGTTGAATGCAGTCATTTTTATTTCCACCTTTGTTCTCGATGGCTAGAATATACTATGTGACTTCAAATACACAAATATGAGACTCTTCAGCCTTCACTGGGTTTGGTATGATTATTTATGGCAGTTTAGGCAGAAAAGAGCAAGATCAGCTCTGAATGGGCACCTAGGGACTACAGCAAGCATAATGGCCAAAATACAAATCTAAATCATTTCATTTTAAAATGCTTTGGAAGAGAATCTCTGGAACACAGAGCAAAGAAAAACAGACTCAGAGAAAGACTATTCTCTTATTCCCCAGCCAGTTTTTATGCTAAAGGTTTAGCTGAAGCAGGTTAGTAAACAATAGCAAGACATGAATGCAGAAGATTTGGCATTTAATGAACAGCAGACATGGGCAGTGTTCGTGTATTGGTTCACAGAAGCTTTCCAGAGGATGATGTGCTCATTGCGTTGGTCTCCACTTGGACATAGAACAGTTTTATTCCTGGATTTATTGTCTCTGTTCTTTGCAGAGTTGCAAGGTAACCTGAGGTTAAGCTCATCTGGAAGAGCTTTTTTTGTCTTCACACTTTTTGATTAGCTGCTATTTAAGGCAACTGCGTGCAAGATACCGCATAAGAAATGTTCTGCACAGTTACTAGCAGGGTGCAGCAGCACATCCAGCAGGAAGACTCAATTCTGCCTGTGCCTCAAAGATGGTGAAGAAAAGTGGGTAAGAGATAAAACATTGCAATCTTTCAGGCAGGGAGCATAAATCAATAGAATAGTCAAAGGGAGAAAGCACGAGACGTATTTCAGCTTTTAAGGTACCTCCCATTTTTGCATATCATTTGGGGGGTGTTGGTTATGTTTCCCCATGCACAGAGCCACATCAGTGCAAGGGCAACAGTTCCCTAATACACACCAACGAGCAACGAGGGCTCTTCACTCTCCAAATAGCCAGCAGGAGGATTCCCAGTGAGAGTGGGCTGTCTCCTCTGCCAGGCAGGTTACACAAGTGAGACTCCAGTTTTCACCCAGTTGAGGACAAGGGGGATCTCCTGTCTGGCTGCAGGTACAGATCACTGGGGCATTTCTGTCTGGCCCTGTCTAACCCTAACACTGTCACCATGTGACAAAGAACGGACAGATATTCCTGAGGTGCACTTGCTAAACTAAACTTCTCTATAAATAAAACTTTGAAACAACGACAATGACTCACTTCCTCTCCTATATCCAGTAAAGCAGAAAAATCAAGGTGGGTGATTGGTTAGCTGCTGTGTGCAGAATTACTGTGCCTTAAATCAGAAATAATGAAGGAAGGGACCAGCACTGACAGATATCATCCACTGGAACTAAACCAAATGAACTGCAAGGAGAAAAATGTACTTAAGCTGCTTTGTCCAGAAGCACCCGAGATCAAGTAAATGTAGGAAGGGCAGAGAAATAAGGTCTCATGCAATACAGGAACCCAAGGTTAAGGTAATTTGAGACCAGAGCTTTGAATACCAAGTAGTATCACAAGGCAACAATTGCAGTCACTCTTGTTCTGATTTTCAAAAGACCAGTAACTAATTGCGAAATTTCAAACGTCAAGATTTGAACTAAGAGTCTTAGGTTTTATGGTATTTGATTAATTTCCATGAAACTCCTTGCAAACTTAGCAGAAAGTGCTGAAATTCAAGTACAATACCCATGACACTGTCTCTGAAAAAATGTGTATGCCTTCAAAAGTGTATCCGTTTGAAAATGTAAAATAACAATAAATTTCCATACAGTGTATGGAATGACTCATTCCTATAGATATAGGATTATATTCTACATACCTGCAGGGTCACAGCACCGGAAGTTGCAGCCAAGTAAAAACGTTCAGAAAAATGTGTCTGTATTCCAGTACCAAGGTCAGCAATTTGAGTAATTTCTACTTTGGGATCAGGAAGCACCTTCAATTCAGTGAGTGTCTGTCTTTCAGTTTCTAAGAGTTTTACCCTAAGGAAAGCCCAGTAAGCAGAGAATTCACTTACAATCCCAATGAGAAAGGGGCTGCCTGCATCTCCCAGCAAATGGCTCACCAAAATCTGCAGGGCAATAGCTGTAGACTGCCGTCGTGGTGTCACAACGTACTGAAACAAAGCACAGCCCACAAGGGGAGGAATGTTAACAGCGTGAATCTCATGAATGGCCAATGATTATGTAGCATCCAGGAGAGGTGCATCTATTCATTTCTATATATTTCATATCCAAACACCGGTTACAAGTTTGGAGGCAGAGTTCTTCAGAGCGAGAGAGTACACTGGGTGTTTTGCTGAGGGAAAAAACATCCAAGAAAGCAACGCAAAAGGGGGAATGACAATAAAGTAGGAAAACCAAGACTCCTCTGCCTCCATTCGTAGGCTCACAGCAGCTTGTACAGATTCACTTGGCCATGCAACTAACAGAAACCTCCAGCCAGGAACCCTTGGAGCATTACTGATGTACTAATAAAGAGATCCAGCACTGACAGCCTCTGAGAAAAATCTCTTCTGACACTGTGTCAGCAGGCATGGTCTAGACTGCTGGTGGAAACTGGAGTCCCTGGAACCTGAAGTAGCCGATGTGCCTATAAAGGATGTCAGCTGAGACCTTGCAGATCACATGAAGACCGAGAGGGGATCCAACCTGTCAGACCAGCAACTGATGGTGCTTGGATGGCAGAAGTTTGCTGCTCGTACTGGATAGCACCTGAGATAGAGCTACTCCAGGAACAGTAGTTCAAAATGCTGTTAAGTGCACACAGTTTAAATAACAAGCCGGAGCAGAAGATGTGGTGCTCATCCAGAACACAGTAAAGCATTACATAGATTAGAACTACTTTTAAAAATGAAATATAGTCATTTTGGGGTAATAAGGTCATCTATGTTACTGTAGGTCAACTGTGCCTGAAGAAGTACAGTATGATTCTATATAATTTGTGTCCCTTGCTTTCAGTAATACACTTATGCAAAAAGCATTCGCAGTTGGAATGAGACAGAACCAATTTTAAACCTCCATACCTTTGTTTTCCAACCACTTGCTTATATTAGAGACAAAAGGCTTAATATTCACCCAGTCGTGTAGTTCCCAACATGATGATCTGAACATCACTTTGGGTGTCTCAGACACTAATGACTGGAGCTTTACCAAGAGACAAACTGCAGGTGTATAGTACAGGTTACACCTGTATAATGGCTTTATTGCCACTGTCAAGGAAACACTAACATGCATGGTATGTTGGGTTTAGAAGAGAGAAGAGAGATCCCGCTCTCATGTTTGATTTAGAGTTTTATTATTGTTCTTTGTGATTAAAGAGGCCTCAGAATATTAGATAAAAAAAATATTTACTTACTATTAAGATGTAAAGATGTGGCTATATCACAGTAGCAACATTAATGCCACATCTTTAGGGCAAAGGGAATGTCATTGATGGACATTAAAACAGGGAGGTAAGGAAGTGACATTGTCCAAGACACCAATGTTAATTTCTCTTGTGAGAATAACAGCAAAAAATACTTCAGTGTCACACGTGGGCAGAACCTATATGTACCAGTAAGTTACAGCACTTTAACTGTACTGAGACTGTAAATCCATAGCACAGATGCAGAAAGAGGAGGGACAATAAGCCATGTTAAGGTAGTGGTTTGCATTCAGGGCTGGACTGGCTGAGGATTCCATAGCATTGCACTCCTTTCCCTCTTGCAGCGCCCCCCCCCCCCCCCCCCCCCCCCCCC
>WTSP01002056.1:48652-63371 GCA_025331215.1 Actenoides lindsayi
GGCCCTTTAGCTCTTGCTCAGCATTGCTCAGCTCCCCTCTCAGGCTGCTCTTCTCCAGCTGAACAGCCCCAGGGCTCAGCCTTTCCGCAGCAGAGATGCTCCAGGCCTCTCAGCATCTTTGTAGACTCTGCTGGACTCGCTCCAGAACTCGTTTGAACTGTGGAGCCCAGAACTGGACCCAGTACTTTAGAGATGGCCTCAGGCAGAGCAGCTGGGGAGGAGGACCTCCCTTGACCTGCTGGGCACACTCTTCTTCATGCACCCCAGGAACCATTGGCCTTCTTGGCCATGAAGGCACATTGCTGCCTCATGGTTATCCACCTGGACTCCCAGATTTCCTCTTTCCCTCTGCTTTTGGCTCAGGGGAGGCTTGCAGCACTCGGTGATCAGCGGATATTCAGTAGCTGGCTAATGGCAGCTGCTGGGTCCGTACTGGACGTCTGCCCAGTGCCGTGTGAGTCTCCTGGGATTCTATCACACTGTCTACCCTTGAGCAGGGGCTACTCCGTGACCCTGGGGCTCCATTCCCTCTCTAGATGCTGGCAACAGATTTTTCACCTGCCCCCTGAGCTGATGTTTGCAAACCCTCCCCGCCTTTCCCAGGGGAGCTCTTCGTTCCTTTTAAGTTGCTCCAGCTCCCTTGGGCAGATGAGAAGTCCAAGTCTGTGCATGAAATGACCGTTTTGGGGGGTTCTGTGGGTTAATGTGCTTAGAATCCCCCCCCCAGCCCCCCCCCCCAAAACCAAGGATGACGAGGAGCAGGGCAGGGCTGGCCACACAGCAGATGTTGCACGTTGCATCCCAGAGCGCTCGGATCTGCAGCTGGAATAAATGTCTGGATGGTGGAGCGGTGCCAGCCCCCCTCCCACTGCTCTTGTCGGGGGGGGGGGATGTGGGGGGGTTTACGAGCCCCGGGAGGAAGCGCTCGTTAAAGTCTGGGATCGGAGAGGTTCGTTTGCGGCCAAGCCGGCCGTGTTGTGTGAGGTGATGGGAGGCTGCGGGAGCCAGCGCTCGCTCTGCCTCACTGTTTCCGAAGCGCCGCAGCACAAGGTTGTGTCCAGCTGATACAGGAGCAGGAGGAAGAGCTGGGAGGAAGAAACCAAGTGGGAAAAGCAGCTTTAAATGTTTGGGTTTGGGTTGTTTTTTTTTTAAGGAAGCAGATGTGCCTCGGTGGGCGGTGACTGGTAACTGTCAGCTGATGGGGCTGGTTTTGCCCATTGCCACCGTGCTGTGCCTGGAGACCTGGAGATGGCTGTTTGGCTTGGCCATAGAAGGTCTTCATGAAATCACAGACTGGTTTGGGTGGGAAGGGACTTTTAAAGCTCATCTGGTCCAACCCCCCTGCACTGAGCTGGGACGTCTGCAACTAGAGCAGGTTGCTCAGAGCCCCAGCCAACCTCACGTGGAATGGTTCCAGGGATGGGACATCGGCAACCTTCCAGCATCAACAGCTTCCAGTTGACCCACAAAACCCTAAACCAGATTTAAGAGTGGCATTGGGAGGCTTGGGCTGCCCCAAAATGGGGCTGTTCAGGGGTTTTGCAGGGAAGTCACAAGATAGGGATGCTGGGCTGGGGAAGGTGGGCATTGCAGGGAAGATAATAGATGGGGGTGTGGTGGAGCAGGTGATGCAAGGCGGCAGGCAGGGCCACACTGGGGTTTGGCTGGGAGGCAGAGGGTGTGATGCTGGGCTGCCTTGAGGACCACGAACCAGCACCTCTAACTGTGGCAGCTCTGCTCCAAAAAGAAGAGGAAAGAAGGCAGCCCTCCTGCCAGCTCGCTGACCTGAGGAGGGGTGTGGGTGCTGGGTGCCTGCGATGGTCAGGGGGGTCCCAGCCACAGCACAGGAGCGCTTGTCACTGTGGAGGTGCAGGTGGGACATGGGTCTTAACTGGGAGCTCATTTGGGTCTTCTGCTCATTTGGAGCTCCCTCCTGTGCTGTATGACTGGCTGAACCTGGCTGGAAGCACAGTCAGGTCTGTGGGGGTGGCAGCTGGGAAAGGCAATGGGCAGGGGGCTCGGGCAGGTCCCCCACCCTGGCAGCAGCTGTGGGCAGCGGGGCCGGGGCAGCGCTCACTCCTGATGGGTTTTGCAGAGGGAGGTGATGCTTGAAAGGTGCGGTCTGTCCGTGGGAGGGGGTGGAGGGTGCCTGGCCCAGCACGAGGCACCCCCTCCGCTCGCTGCTGCCGCCCGCTCCCTGGGCTGGCTGCTTTTGTGTGACCTAATCCCCTAAACTTGGAAATTCCTCACGGTCCCCTTGCTGTGCTGTCCAACTGCAAGTCATAGTGCCTCGCCCCAGCTTTCTCTTGGGTTTTTCGATGTTGAAATTTTATGAAATAAGCTTTAAATGCAGAAAGAAGGCATCCCAGGGCAGGACCCTGGTTTACCACAGGCTGTACCCCCCTGGTGCTGCAGGGTGGGTGCTGCCACGTGCCCACACCATGCGGGGACACCGTGACTCACGGCAAAACCAGTCCCTGCCCTGGGACTGTTGAAACAGAAAACCAGGAGAGACAGCAATGCCGGAGGTGCAAACCAGTAGCCCCAAGCCTTGGGGGAGAGCTGGGCTGTGCTGGCATCTTTGGGGTTTGCTGTCCCCTTTCCCTGGGGCGCTGGGTGCTGCTGGTCCTGCCTGACAGAGCTGCTCTGCTCTTGCCCTCGTAGTTGGTGACAAGGTGCCTGCGGACATCCGGGTCATCGAAATCCGGTCCACCACGCTGCGGGTCGACCAGTCCATCCTCACAGGTGGGTGCAGGCCTGATGGGGAGGAGGTGGCTGATGAAGGCAGAGCTTTCCCTCTGCCATCTCCCCTGAGCCAAGTTTTGGGACTGACACTGAGCTAAGTGTTTTGCTGGGGTGGGAAATTGGTGAAAGAAGGAGACTGAGGACCTGGGGAAGGTCTCGGCATCATCTAAAAGCCGAGGCAAGATGTTCCTGGACCTTGGGCATCCCTTCTGCAACACATGAAGCTGTCCTGTGTGATGTGTGGGGGTTTCACAAGGGGCTGCTCAGTCCCTGCCAGCACTCCCCCCGTGCAGCCAGCTCATGATGACCACTGGTGCACGAGGCTTCACGACTTCAGGGAGAGGTGACAAATATTTGGGGCTTTTTATAAAGCACTGGTAAAGCTCTTAAAGCTGATAACCTGTGATGTTTCAAAAATTCTCTCTCTGCTGTCAGAGGCAGACGGTGAATGATCAAAGATTCAAAAAGGCTTCCAGTATTTCAGCTCGTGTGTGATTAGGAGGTGGCAGCAGGGAAGGAAAAGCAATTAAAAAACCAACAACATTAAAAGCATAGAAAAAGGAGCCCAGTCTCCTCAAAACACAGCTTCACATTAACTTAGTTCTCCCAGGGCAAAAGGAGATGCTGGAAAAGGGCAGATCTACAAAGAACAACCTATAGACCTTCAGCAGAAGGGCTTTGGACACCTTTCCCGTTGTGCTGCCCTACAAACCCCACCTCACCATGCAAACCTGCACTGTGGGGATTTGGCCCCATCCCATTGGGCTTTAAGGGAGCTCGTGGCCACCAGCGATCCACACAGGTCATTTTTCTGCAGCCCTCATCTTCAGAGCGCCTCGTCCCAGCTCTGACATCCCCATGATGGATGTTCTGATGGTTTAGTGGCAAAGTGCTGCTTTAGAAAGCCGTGGGGGTTGTGCTGCAGGCTCGTAACAGCGTTGAGCGGAGGCTGGAGAGGAAGTGTGGGTGGTTCATCTCCCCCCTCTTGTCTCGGCAGGGGAGTCTGTGTCGGTGATCAAACATGCTGACCCCGTCCCCGACCCCCGGGCTGTCAACCAGGACAAGAAGAACATGCTTTTCTCCGTAAGTCCCTTACGCCTGTCCCCACCTCTCCTGTGGTTTTCCAAAGAGCCACCAAGTAAAGAGGCTGATGGGCACGGGAGGTCTCTGAGCAGTGAAAAGGAGTGCGTGCGTGAGGAAGCCCTGAGTCCATAAAAAGAGCCCTGACTCCTTAAAAATAAGGACCTGCTTCATTTGAATTTCATTTGGGCTGTGGTACATGATGCCCTTAAATGCCTTGGGGAATCTCAGTGGGCTTTCCGTCCAGTAGGATGCATTTGTGGATGGGGAAAAGGTTTGTGTTTGAGCCTGGAGCTATTGCAGATTTGGGGTTCCTCCTTTCTCGTGCTCCTCTTGGGCAGAAGTCAAATCCTCGAGGGGTGAGAGTGCTCTCAGGAGGGTCCCCTGCTGCTTTAGGGTGGGTTCACAAAAAATCCCAGGATGTCTCATTTTCTCCTTAACCAAGAGCTCATGGTCTCCTTTCACAAGTGACACACTTCTTCCTCACTCAGCCCAAGAGATTTCATTCCCCCATACCCACTCTGGCCCCTTTCTTCCCTCCCAGGGCACCAACATCGCAGCTGGGAAGGCCGTAGGGGTGGTCATTGCGACAGGGGTGTACACCGAGATCGGGAAGATCCGAAACCAGATGGTGGAGACCGAACCCGAGAAGACCCCCTTGCAGCAGAAGCTGGATGAGTTCAGCCAACAGCTCTCCAAAGTCATCTTCCTGGTGTGCATCGCCGTCTGGGTCATCAACATCAGCCACTTCAGCGACCCCGTCCACGGCGGCTCCTGGTTTCGAGGGGCCATCTACTATTTCAAGATTTCGGTGGCGCTGGCGGTGGCCGCCATTCCCGAGGGCCTCCCGGCCGTCATCACCACCTGCCTGGCACTGGGCACGCGCCGCATGGCCAAGAAGAATGCCATCGTCCGGAGCCTGCCCTCCGTGGAGACCTTGGGTTGCACCTCCGTCATCTGCTCCGACAAGACCGGCACCCTCACCACCAACCAGATGTCCGTCTGCCGGGTGAGTGCTGGGGGTGTTTTGGGGGGGGGACGCTTGGTTACCAAGCTCCCGAGCACCTTCCGTCGCTCCGTCCCATCCTGGGGTGCTGGTCTTTGCTGTCCTCACCGGCCTCGTTTCGTATTGCTGGAGCGGGTGCGGAGGAGGCAGCGAAGCTGGTCAAGGGACTGGAGAAGAGATCGTATGAGGAGCGTTTGAAGGAGCTGGGTCTGTTTAAGTTGAGGAAGAGGAGGCTGAGGGGAGACCTCGCCGCTCTCTACAACTACCTGAAAGGACATTGTAGAGAGGCTGGTGCTGGGCTCTTCTCTCAGGTAATCAGTGACAGAACCAGAGGGAATGGGCTCAAGCTGAAACAAGGGAGGTTTAGACTGGACATTAGGAAAAAATTCTTCACAGAAAGAGTGGTGAGATCTTGGAATGGGCTGCCCAGGGAGGGGGTTGAGTCCCCATCCCGGGATGTGTTTAAGCGTCGCTTGGATGTGGTGTTGGGGGAGATGGTCTAGGGGTGAACTTGTAGAGCAGGGGTAATGGTTGGACACGATGGTCCCAAGGATCTTTTCCAACCTGAGTGATTCTGTGAGGCTTTCCCTAAAGTGCAGCTCTACTTGGGGGTGCCAATTTAGATCATTTTTCTCAGCAAGGTCACCTCCTTTCACAAGGCTCATATGAACTCGGGTCTTCCTGAGGTGTCTGACTCTCATCAAACTCGGTTCAAAACTTGAAGAGAAAGCAGACACAGACTGTAGCAAATCTTGTTTCCTTAAAAAGTGTGGCTCTGAATCTCATTTAGATTTAAGAGAGCATTTGTTTTAAAATGAGGAAAAAAATAGATTTCCCCCAACAGAATTAACAAAAATTATAGCCAGCTTGGCTGTCTGTCCTCTTATCTCTGCCTGGTAACCCCTCCTTGTAGCCAGGGTTGTCCAAGCAGTAACATGCCTTGCACACTGCTGGAATGCCAGAAACACAGCCATGAACAGCAACGTCCTTTTTTCTTCAAGCCAAATTTCCTCTGTTCAGAGCGGGAATTTCTCAAGCTCTCAGATAAATCATTCCATTCAGTGGGAGCCTTTTGGTCCTGCTTACCCCACACAGCAGCCAGTTTCAGTACAGAACCAGTCCACACTGCCAGTGTCCCTCTTAGACAGAAATGGACACAAACTTGGATACACAAATCACTCAACTTCTTAAAACAGGCTCTTTGCACCCAGTGAGAGTATTCCATACAATGCAGTTCTATGACAAGACACAACCTCCTTCCTCACTTTGTACACACAGAGCCAGCTTGGATCCCTTTCCATTTCTAGTCTCTCCAAAGTAGGTATTTCTAACCATGGACGGATCATTTCTTTTTCATTTGGAATATTTAGATAAAGTCCTTCAATAACAGTAAATATTAAAACTGAGATGTCTTGTAGATCTCTTCAGAGTTACAGAAAACCACTTTAATGTCATGTTGCCATGACACTGCATCCAGTCCCCTGCCAGTGTCAGAATGGAGTGCTGTGAGATTAATTGATCTGGAAGCTGAAATCCTTGTCAACCATGGGATGAAGGAACAGCACAGCAGCTCTTCCTCGCTATGGTCATGGCACACTTAGGCCTAGATTGAAAACATCCAGTCTGCCCACGTTGTGTTTCCTCTCAGAACTTGCCTGGAGTACTAGTTGAGCTTCTGCATTTTGGGAACAGGCTCTTGTATAGAAAGAAAAAGAAGCTACAGGAGAAAACCCTAAGCTTGGGCAACAGACCTTGCTATGATGGCCCATTCTAGACCAGAGACCATCAGTTCTTGGCTCTCCGAGGATATCGTGCCATCTACCCTAGACTCAGATTTCTTTTCTTTTATTGATCACGATGGGATGTGCTGGAGAAATACAAATCAAATATTGTTATGCACTTATTGCAGGCACGAGAAAAGATAAATGCACTTTCACTCTCTCAGTGCTCTGCAACAATTCCTTACCACATTCATTTACTATCTTGTATCCATAACTACTAGAGACACATGGAACAAAGCTATACTATGAAAAAAGGAAGAGAAGGATAGGACATTTCCTACAGTTATGAGGCTCATACAAACTGTGCCTGTGCTATTCAGGTTCTTCTGCCCAATGGAAACTGTATGCAAGAGCTCAAGGCTCTGTAGGATTCACTGGGAAAAGAAGAAATCAAACACTCCCCACACAGGGACTTTGAAACAGCCGTAGCATCCTGGCTGTCCACAGCGACTGCCCAGCTCCCCACACCATGCCAACGACACGGATGACATTCTACACACTGTCATCTCCAAGGAGATCCCAGTCCAGATGTCTTGACAGATAAGCAGGGTGCCCCAAACAGATAGTTCACAAACCCTGCCATGCTGTCTCTGGAGGTTTTAGAGATCCTCCTGCAGACTATCTGACAGAGCTGTCAGCTAAAAGAGCAGATGGAACAGACAGGCTGGTAAATGCTCCTATGCCTCTCAGGGCACTTGCAAACAAAGACAGGGACATATTGATAGCCTTCCCAAACCTCATATTAGCTTCCAGTTCCAGCATCTCCTACAATATGTAGGAGACAACCCTAAAAAGACAGAGCCCCTTTACCTCACAGATGGCCAACATATTTCATAGGGGACATTCCATGTGCAGCCTCCCAGTGAGCACACTGTAAGCAAGGCAGCTACAGCACTTCTCCACTTGCACATCATGACTGCAGTTGTACAGTGGTACCTTCATGTTTACAGCTGAACAAGAGGCACAGAGGTTGCTACATGCAATGCATCTTGATGTATTAGCCACAAAGGAAGAAAGCCCTTATCATTCAGTCAGCATCTTCCTTTGTCTTCAGCTCCACAGGTCGCAGGATAAATGAATTCCTAGCTACATTGTCTGGCTAGTAGTGCCACGTGGGAAGAAAGGAAAGTAATTTTCATGGCAAAACAAGAACATGCATTAGCAAATCCAGCCATATTATCAGAAATCCTGCCAGTTCACACAGGAAACAATGCAAGAAGAGAAATGACCACCGTTATCTAGGGCACCCTTCAATCAATGCCACAGCAGTAATACACTGAACCCAGGGGCTGGCAGCAGGATGAGACACAACTCCCAAGTAAGACTGCCAGTGAATGAGCAGACATCAACAAATTCAGCAGAATTCCGTAATTTTTCTGATAAAACAATTAATAACGTTCAGAACTCAACAGGTTCAACCCAAAACACATCCTTGGTAATACACTGATTGTCTGCTCTCAGGGGGAACATCTCTCCTGCCCCAGCTCTGCTCCACCAAACTTTTCACCTTCCCACTTGCTGCCAATTGCTTGTGCCTAAAACCACAAAATTCTAAACTAAATACAAATGAGGGGTGTCAGTCACTTGGGAGACTAAGACTTCCTCCTCTTCTGGATTTTATGTGGCTCCAGGATACAGCACTGATGCTCCCAGCAGACTGGCTGCAGGCTGCAAGACGATGCAGCATTCCCTAAGCTGGCTGAGGCCAGAGCGGTTGAGCTGAACGCAAGCACAGCTCCTTGCAGACTCTGCACTTGGGGTTCAGAAAGGAACTGAAGGAAAGAGCTGACAGTAATCACCTCCCTTACTTTCCCCATCATATATCAGCAGTATCTAACTCAGTGAAGGCACTCACCTTCCTCTAACAATGACAGAGGAGAGAATTAAAATGCAAATGCAGGAGTTCAGAGACAATTAAATGGAGAAACTTGGAAAAAAATCCTTCAATGGTGCCTTAACTGATGTAAAAAGAATTTAATTGTAATAGTACTTGGTTCTGTTGCAAAGACCCAGTGATTTCAAAATAAACTGAAATAGAAAGCTAATGAAAAATTTCCTTTTGGAGCAGGGATAGTTTTTGTGCACCCGTTTACTGCTGCAAGGCTGCAGCTCTCGTCTCGAAGGATAATGTCCCAGCAGAAACAAACCCTCTTGGGGCAAGGGCCAGCCAGAGGAAGGAGGGTTCTGCAGTGCTTCACAGCTGGTCCCTCTTGTTACTACACGGTGCTCAGCATTTGGCTATGTATGTTCCCTTCCCTTTACACAGAAGACTGTAACAGAGATACTTTTCTCTCTGCTCCGCTTTCCTACAAGTTGTCTTTAGCTAGCTGTTAGGAATACCAAGCAAGTTGTGTGTCTGAGCAACTAAGACCACAGTGAAGCAACCTCAGCTGTACACGTTCAGTTCCTGTGGCAGCAAGCAGTGGTGACAGTCTCGTAGGCAACTGTCTTCCACACAAGCCACAGGCTGCAGGTTTTCTTTACCGCCCTAAACTCTTGTGACATGTTGTTGCACATCACTGCGTGTCGTGCTGTATGTTACTGCACTCACTGGGGTTCACTACATGAAAGATTTATTACCACGGTGGAGTTTGCAGTAGAAATCTGCAAATAGATTTGAGCTCCCTTAGAATGAAAAACTAGCACCAAAAAATGGAGTATCACGTGACTCCTGCTTGGGCTCTTCTTCCGCTGCTGGTTTTCCACCATCAGCCTGAGGGTGGGCAATAGAGATTTTTGTTCTGCTTTGCCTTTACCTCTCTGTCTTTCCTCACTTGTCCTGAGGGCTCTACACAATTTCCCTGCTTTGCTGCCTATCAGCACCAAGTGCATCAGCATTTCTCCTGTTCCACACTGTCTCCCGGGTGGCATCCTGCTGGAAATGTTTGGGTTACAATCACATCCACTGTTCTGCAACACACTGAGTCCACAGAAGAAGACTCTCCAAAGCAGACAGTCTGGGTCTCATTTGTGACACAGCAGAAAAGGTTAGTGCTGCAGTGGGTCTGGCTTTATCTTAAGCCCATTGGGTGCCAACAAAAGGATTCCCAATCATTTGAACAGCTCTGGCTTTGGTACTTAAATCAGCTTTTTGCAGTCTGATTACTAGATATGAACAAGGTAGACCAGTTCCTTGTTTACTTGACTGATAAACTACATTCAGCTTGCTCACACGATGGCTTTAAAAAAAAAAGGGCATATAAACTACTGCATCAGACTGTGATGATCTGCATTATTCAGTAACAGTAATCATATCTGCCCCATGTTTTACACAGACAGTGATTAGTGAGTGTGGAGCTACAACGTAAACCAAAGGTTGCCAAATTTTTCCTCTGAGTAAAAACTAAAGTACATCAAAAAATCACTAATCCTAAAAGCTTTTGCAATAATAAATTAATAGCTGCTTGTTGATACCTAGACTGGAATCTCTGAGAGTCTCTTAAGCATCGCTGCTTGCCTAATGCTCTGGCACTTATGAATTTGACTTGCAAGTGCTGGAATTTATCTGCACTGTGTTCTGGACTAAGGGAACTTGCTAATAGGTCACAGAAAGATGAACTGTAACGGATTCACTAGTTTCACTTTACAGAATATTGACTTGCCCTCATTTGGATCATCTTTTCAAACCTTTGGAGCACAATTAGAGAACCTCTGATTACAGACAGAAGGTGACCCCCTTTCTGGTACAGACCACTTTCTGGCAGACATCCAACACCACAGAAAAACTAGCATGGGTACCAGAAGCACTAGATAGTTTCATTTGTGGGAGTACACATCCAAATCAGTACACGTCCCTCCTGGGCTTACAATGAGCTTGGGCTACTGCACCACTCCACCTCTACTGCTCCTCACAGCTTCGCACAGCAGCACATTGCAGCACGTGTTTGCATCCCTCATGTTAGCAGGGTACCAAGAAGAGTATTCTTAGTAAGAGTTCATTCTTCTCCTAGAAGACAGAGGTCCTTCTGGCCACCAAGATGCAGGCTCATGAACAATGTCACATTGGGAAAAACTGAAAACCTCAAAATAAGGAAACAGTTTCGCAAGCACTTACCAGCAGTATGTCTGTCACAACAGCCCAGTTTATAGATAAAAACAGTTCTCCAAATGCAATAAAAATCTGCAAAAAAAAAAGAAGAAGAAAGCAGTGACTATACACACTGCATGGACCTTTTTTTATGGTGAAGATAAAGGCAGGCTCACTGACTATGCTTATCTATGTAAGAGTCATACATACTCATCTACTTATAAACATCTCTGTCTCTGCTTACAAACACTAGCTTCATCTTCAAAAGGGAAAGAGGAACCAGGAAAGATACATGCCTTGCTTTGTGTCACAAATCTTCAGTTGAAGAGCCAAAAGAGGAAACATATATCACCTTCCCAAGTAAACTGTAATGAGCTGCTTGCACTCGCAAGAAGTGGAAAGCAAGAGCCTCTGAAGAGGAACATTCAGCAAAGGTTTAAAAAGTGCTCAGAGATCTTCCTTTGCTCAGGTTTCCCAGTGTAACCAACAGAACACCTCTGTGCCAGTACAAGTGCTCTTAAAGGCTCTTTCAGAGAGATAACTTTGAAAAGGAAATGGACTCCAAGAGACAGGCAGCCTCAAAGCCTGGGTACCCTGGGGGAATTCCCTAATTCCTCACAGATGGGAATCCAGCCACCAGGAAAAGGGGCAGGGCCCCTAACAGTTCTTACACCTGTGGTCTCAGAAAAGATTAACCCTTTCAGCCAGCCATGGACATGGGTTGGAACAGGCTCTACAGACTAATCAATACTCGAAGAAAGCATTAAAGCAATGCTATTAAGCTGGAGCAGTTCTAGAAGGCAGCATCTGTTTAGTGACACAGACCACAGAAGTCAGACAGCACCTAGGAAACAAAACCCATTCTAACAACAGGTGCCAGCAGCTTGTTCTGTAAGGGCTTTGTCAAGATGTTGTATCTGGTTGATGGAAAAGCAGTGCTAAGAAAGGCATAGTGGCAAAGCATCAGATGTTTTCGAGAGGTGTAGCTTATATTCTCCTAAGAAGAAAAGGTTGCCTGAAGTACAGAAATATTTAGTATAGACCTTTATCCAGACATCTTTTCCTTCAAAATGCTTTAGATAGGTTTCCTAACTTGCAGATGAATTTATTCCTCCATAGGTAATTGCTTTTCTTTAAGTTTTATAACAAATACCACTCGTTTCACATAGTCCTTGACTATGTCTTAGCTCTTGGATTTATGCATCCCACTATCAAAGTCCTTCCACAGATACAACCTTGGCAGACCTTGCCCTTGCAAGAGACTCCATTCAATCCTTCTCCAGTTCCCTGACTGTTGTGATATCAGCCTATTGACCACGGAAACCATGCTTGATGCCAGTCTTAGCTGGGAAGTAAGTGATGCATCTTTTGTTAGAGATCTTTGGGACAAATACAAAGTGAAATGTGTTCATTACCATGGGCAGCAATATCACAGAGTTCAGCTTCTTGCAAAGCCCCCTGGCAATAAGGACTACCAATGTCAGGTCCTGCAGCCACCAGAAAATATTAGCCCTTCATTGTCTTATTCCAAGCTAATACTCTCTGAACTGTCTTGGAAGATCCACGTTCATCAAGGACCTTCCTTTCCCCCCTGGATTCCATACAAATAAAACTTATTAAAACTTATTAACTTATAAAGTATGTGCAGCCTGTGAACAGCAGCCTGTGAAGTGGTCAGAGCAGCACTCACAGGGGAAGCACAGGCAAATGCAGAACTGGAGTTGAATCCTGTGGTATGGACTCGTAAATTCTGTCAGTTGTGCCATGGCTAGCAAGAGATCATAGAATGGGGTGGGTTGGAAGGGATCTCAAAGATCATCTGCTTCCGACCCACCCCCCCCTAGACCAGGCTGCTCAAAGCACCATCCAACCTGGTCTTCAATGCTTCCAGGGATGAGGCATCCACAGCTTCCCTGGGCAACCTGTGCCAGTGTCTCACCACCCGCAGAGCGAAGAATATCCTCCTAATATCAATATCTACACTCTTTCAGTGTTAAACTATCACCCCTCATCTTATTAATACACTCCCTGATTAAACCTGACTCATTGCCTGTCATTACCCACTCCAGACAGCAGAAAGCACTGCACAGACCCTACTGTAATTGCACACCGATGCACGTACGCTCTCTTGCTCCAGCAGCTTCCGCACCGGGAAGTGCTGGAGACAGGTTTGCTAACGTCAGTGTGTCTGAGTAGACAGTGAGTGGAAAGCCAGTTTCCTGCTAGTGTCCTACACAAATGGAAGATTCGTTTCAGTGGGACCTTCAGATTAGAAGCCCCAGCTGGCACGCCACTCCAATTCTCACACCAGTGTGACTCGTGTCACATCTTGTTTAGAAAGCAAGGAGAGGCACGGCTGGTGCCGGAGAAGGCAACGGTTAAGCAGCTGCAGTGTAAGAGTAGTGTAAGAATCAGGTGCTTAGATTATGTACAATCTATTACCACTGCACACTGTTGACATTACATGTTGGAACACCTGAATCAAGCTGATCAAATGAAGAACAAAATGACAAAGTCTCTGGTTAAAAGTCTGCCCGTGGGAAGAAACTTAAGGGACAGAGTTATCCACATCCCAGCTCAGAATTTCCTGCCAGAATTTCCTGCCAGATTTCGAGATTCTGCTTGAAAACAGAACATTGTTTGCAAGGAGAGAAACTGTTTTAATAAAAAGTATATTTTGGTGATTCAAAAACCAGCAGCTTGATTCACTCATCTAACATAGACTGGCAAATAAAACTTGTTCTCCACCATTAATGACCAAAAGAGAAGTGAAGAGCACACTCAGGGCAGGACTATGGGGGAACCTGCAAAGCAGAAAAAGGGCTAATTCTTTTGGCACTCAGCTCTCTGCTCTGGAAGCTAAAAATAATCTTTGATTTCACATTTTGCTTTGTGTACACACACTCAGACATGCAAATCCATTTGTTTCTTTCCCTTGCTGTAAAGGTGTTTTTCCACAGGAATACACATTCCTGAGGAGTCAAAAGGAAAACCTCTCTGAGTAAGTGTTATTCTTAGAAGCAAAAAACCTGCAAAAGTACCCTTTTGCAAAGAAAACTGTTGATTACTGTAATTAACTTTACTTGGATCCTCTTATTTATGTTAATCATGGTAATTGTGGCTATGGAGTCACAGGAAGAAAGCTTGAAGTCTTTCCCCAGCTGTTACCAGATTATAGTTAAAATAAGGTTTATATTCAGTTCTCTCTCACAGGGAGTTTTTGGAACTATTCAGCATTCCTGGTAAGATTCTGCTTTTCCCTTTACTAAGAACAAATTTAAGTGATTTATACTCCAGTTTGCATTGCCAAAAGCTTGACTTTGAAGATTAGCTAGTGGTTTGGGGCTTTGAAGGTGATGGCTAAATTATTCTTAGCAAGAACTGTGCATATTGTACAGTCACAAGTGCACCAATCTTTAAGTATTCAGAGAGCAAAAATAAATAAGAATACTAAATTAGTCACATAGCAGTAAGAATTAACATAAGACTGAGACCTCCTTTAACTAAGTTTTTGGCTAAGGGACACTCCAGCTTCATGCAGCTAACTACATAGGCTTAACATGCTCTGCTGTTGTGTAGGTGGACTCTGGAGGTCCCAAGGCCCAATTTATGATATTCTGCCTGCCTGCCCTTTTTACTGGGCCAAGTAATGCACAATGGATAATGGGCACAGAGGTCACCTCGGTGCCCTCACCTGTGGATGGGTGCAGGTTGCTGTGCAAAATAGGTCTCGGTAGACAGAAGTGTTCCTGGCATATACCTGTGCTTCCAGTCAAAAGGTGAAGCTCTACAGAGGGATCAGGCCAGGCTGGATCAATGGACCAACCACAGCTGCAGACAGAATGAGAGCAATACTCCCAGTGCTTAGCTGGCAGGCCACCTTGGCACAACTCCCTGAATCAGAGAATCATACAAGGGAGATCATCGAGTCCAACCCCCCTGCCAGAGCAGGGTCACCCAGGGCAGGCCCCACAGGAACAGAGCCAGGCAGGTTTTGAGTGTCTCCAGAGAAGGAGACTCCACAACCTCCCTGGGCAGCCTGGGCCAGGCTCTGTCACTCTCACAGGGAAGAAGTTTTTC
>WTSP01002056.1:63471-74313 GCA_025331215.1 Actenoides lindsayi
CATTGGACTCTCTCTAGTATTTCCCTGTCCCTCTTGAACTGGGGAGACCAGAACTGAACACAATACTCCAGATGTGGCCTCACTAGTGCACAGTAGAGGGGGAGGAGAACCTCCCTTGACCTGCTGGCCACAATCTTCTTTATGCCCCCCAGGAGACCATGGGTCTTCTTGGCCACAAGGGAACATTGCTGTCCCATGGATAACTTATGGTCCACCAGGACACCAAGGTCCTTCTCCATGGGGCTGCTTTCCAGCAGGTTTACCCCTAATCTGTACTGGTGTACGGTGTTGTTCCTCCCCATGCACCAGGACAGGTGAAGTGGTACTGAAACTGGTACTGAAACCTCTCAACAGTCTAGAATTTTGTGGGGAATACTGCAAAAGCCACCCCTCCCCTCCCCTCCTTCTCCCCCTTCCCTGTCTTCCCAGGATCCCAGAAGAGATTTTGCTAATGATAGACAGACTGGCACTTACAAAAGTGGAAAGGATATTCGTCTGGGCCACCATCAGAGCTATGTAGAGGCACAGAGCAGAAATGAACATGCTTGTGGCACAGATCAGAGGATCAGCTTTATTGTTTATCTTCCTTAATCTTCTTGCAGCTTCTGCCCCAGCAATGACACCCAAGATTCCTGTCCCCACGGTGATGCCTCCAAATATTAGGCTGGTGACAAAGAAAAGGATTCTGTTAAACACAGTAGGACCATACTGTGGAAATAAAATCAGTGTTAGCCAATACCTTTCATTTCAGAGGAATCTTTACTGGGGAACTTGAATTTTATTCCACTTGATCTAACCCTCCCACTCCTTCTAAATGGACTTAATCCCAAGCCTCAGTTGAAGCTGTGCCTCGGCCAGCGAGGCTCTGTCCTGTGGAGCAGGTATTTTGGCGTTTACAGAGCAGGTGTTGTGCACCCAGGCTCAAGGAAGATGCTTCTCAGTATGACCTGGCTTGGACATCAAGTGATTTAGAGGAAACACAGTCATCCTGGTTACCCTGTGAAACCAATCTGCTCAGTCATCCCTAAAACACAGATGGAATAACTCTGTATCACAATCTGCTGTCTTGGAAGAGATCCTATCACATGGAATTATACATCTAAATTATAACCTTCTAGTTAGCACAGCTGAGATGAGTCACTCCTCTGACTGTGGAAACATCTCCCGCTTCCCAAAAGAGTTCAAAGAGTACAGAATAGTTAACCAGTGGGAGGGACACGTAGTGTTTTCTGAACACGGAATTTCAAACGCCACTCAGCTTGGAGTGTCTGCAAATGCAAACGTGTTCTCCAGGAATGACAATTCATGTTTGAAAAGTGTTTGAATAGCTTGGGAAATTCATCTTCCACAGGGACTTCCATGTAGGCTTTTCTCTCTGTCCCAGGTGAGAACCTAATGACAAAGCAAGTCTCCTGCAACAAAACCAGTGGTGCCACTCTGGTTGTTTAATGCATCACAACTCTCCTGAGACAAACAGGGACAGGAGCATTGTGTTCTGAGCACAAGAGCTTCTAAATATTTCAGAGTGCTACATGGTAGGTTCTGTACATATTCCTAAGCTTCCTCTGACTGGATATGACCTGTTTCTTTAAACTACAGTGCAGCTACTTTTTAATTTCTTTCTGGCTTATTAGGAAGAGTATTTTTTTTCTACTAGAAAAAAAATAATTGCTATACAAGATAACAAACTTTAGGCATATTTGTACTCTCCCTGTAAGTTCTTCAGGGATTCTGATCCCTCCCTCACTACAGCTTGATAGTGACAAGATAGATTTTCACTGGGCAGAAACTATCTTTGAGATTTGCCTGGGAGAGGCATATTCCAAGGTGACATTAGTTGATTGAAGTATTCATGGAATTGTATTTAGAAGATTCATGTGTTGTAAACTGCAGTTGAAATAAACAGATGGAAGAAAAGGAAACAGCCAAAACTAAATCCAAGCACAGTTCAATAGACAGTGAGTAGGAAAGTACAGAAGCCTAGTCCTAGGAAGAGGCTGCTATGGGATCTTTAGGGTCTAAGAATGCTCACTTATCTGCTCTGTTTGAAAGCGTCTGCTCAAAGACCTGAATAAAATCTTCATACTGCCTATTTATGTACCTTGAAAGGACTGAGACCTGAGTCAGATGTAATGCCATTTGAATTTGTGTTTCCAGGGACTCTAAGTGACACAGCCCTGATCCTTAAACAAAGCCTGCCACTGCTGAACAGCCAGAGGGAAGGAAGACCTTAAAGTATGCCTGGGCAGGTCTTTCTTCCCTCTGGCAGCTCAGTTCTTCCAGCACCATCAGCTACAGGTCTGACACGGTTGTTTATATTTCACTTCTTTACATCCCCCTTGGAATAACAGTCTAAAACTGGCCTTATGCTGCTTCTGGCACTCGCTTATGCCAAGGTTATTTTTAAAGCATCCTGTAAGAAGCAGTACATGAGGTTAAACTATCTGGTGCTCCGTTTTACATCCCTGAAGACCATGTCCACTCCAGCAGCACTACCGCGGAATAAAAATTCAGAAGGTGGATTGGAAAACAAAGCATAGGGTAACAGCTACAGTTTAACAAAGGAAGGATGTTAACTGTTTCTCTGCCCACCATGAGCCAGACTCCCGAGTTGATTCCCTTCGTCCACATTATTCACTATTAAGTAGTGTGGCAGTGGTGGCATCCCTGGAAGGACAATTGCATTTCCCTTTGAAGCATTTGTGGGTGACTATTCAATCTGTCCAGTTACTTGAAAACCATTTTTGAGTTGACTCGTTTATTCCATTGTAGAAAAGTGAAAGAACCCAATTACCAGAGGACACATTAAAGGTAAGATTAGTGCTTTTCCCTTTAATTGTCTTTAATTGACAGCTTCTCTAAGTGGAACTCTGCTGGCAGTTACTCACAAATTATCCTGTTTTGATGTAATGATATGATACTAGATCAAATTCATCAAGCTTGCTTTATTCTGGGAGTCAAAATGACCTGGCCAACATGGCAGGAGTTTTAAAACGAGACTAACAAGAAGGCAATAGGAAAGCTATCAAAACACAGGATCTAAATATACTTAAATGGGTATTTAAGTAGCTTGGGGTGTACAGTTGCTTGTCAACTGAAGTGTCCTTGCTAAAGCTGCTCCTTTCCCTGCAAGTGTTCCTGTTACTGCTTCTTTCTACTTTACTTAAATAAGGCTGGCAGCATCTTTCCAGTTAACTGAGTGATCATAAACAAACAAATAGGAGCATCTCAGCACACCCAGAAGCAACTTTGTCTAACATTCACACCCCACTGCCTTTGCAAGAAGCGTTCACAGTCACATCCTACCTTCTGCCTTGGGAAACAAACTGTGCCTTGGCACCGTGCAGCATTTCCAAGCGTGGCTCCACAGTCACACACAACTCACCTGTTAGATGAATTGCATGATTCTTGGAGGCACGGTGGTACGATGCCCTGGACAACCTGAGCCCTGTAAAGAAACAGTGGCACCCACATTCCCAGGGCTCCAGTAACAAAGGCCATGGCAGTCAGACCCAGCGAGGACCAGACAAAACTCCAGCTGGAAGTCAAAAGAAAGCAATGAGAGATACTAGAAAGAACGGGGTGTGGAGGACAAGGGAAAGGCTCCTTGCAATATAAAGGATTTCGAGCAGTAACAAAACCATTCATTCAGACATCTTATAATCAAAATGCACTCCCTTGAAGGTACAAATTTTGATGAGGCTTTATCCATTAACTTCAACAGGAAATTACTTATTGGAGTGAAGAGTATGACCTAGTGATTTCGTGTTAAATCCCAGTCCTGCTCTCTTGCAGATTTTCATTGCCAGCTTTTGCTAAAACAATTGCTGTGAATTTTTTGATAACAGAACTACAACAATAGAGAGTGGGCAAGAATTTAATGTCTTAGTAGCTAAATGAAAGTGTTCTGCATATATGACTAAGTGCCTCAGGATGGTTTTAAGTTGTTTTTGTAACCAATATAAATGAGAGTAACATCTGGGTCTTCCAAACTGTTAAGATGCAGTGGCTACCAGGGTAAGTAAAAATAGACTCACAGTCTGCACAGAGTTTGCAGACAAAAGGAGAAGCATTTTAAAAGACTGTTGAAATCTTGCCTCCTTCCTGCCATGTTCTAGAAGAAAATTAACTTTTTACTGGTCTCTCTCTAGTAAATAGTTTAGGATGAAGTCCCCTTTGAGATCAATAGGGAGGTATGAAAACCTAAGACTAAATGAAAGTGCTGTAAAATGACCAGGTGACCACCAGACTAGAGAATTTGTTAAGGTATGAACCCAATTCTTCATCTTTTAAAGATAAAGAGCTCTTGGACTTGATTAAAAGTGGAACCAACTGGTTTTTGGCAGTATGTCCTTACGCTTTGAAAATCAATTGCTAACGGAAAAGAAAATTAAACTCTATTTTTACAACATTGCTGGAGGTCATAAGGAATGCCTTCGTAGGAAAGCAACTTTGACATTAGTCAGGAAGGTTCATTTTTGATTCACTTCAGACTGTACTGCCTAAAAATTGCGACCCAAGGAAGCAGACCTCCGATGTATTTACTGTTCTAGATGCAAATAGGACGCAAATCTCATCGTCAATCATGCAACGCTGGATTCCCTAGAACAGGAACACTCCAAGGACTGCCAGATCCCAGGAAAGCAGGAGGGGTTTGGTTTGTCTTTCCCTGCGAGCATCCCGCGGGGAGCGGGGGCAGCAGCAGCCCGCGGGCAGAGGCAGCGCGGAGCCGGGCCCGGCGCAGCTGCACAGCGGCCCCTGCTGTTCTCCAGCCCGACCCGCCTCCTCCTCCTCTTCCTCCTCCTGCCCCCGGGAAGGGCTTTCACGGGCTGCAGGGCAACGGGAGAGACAAACCTGCTGCAGCCAGGGTTTTACTTCGTCCCGCAGGTCCGCTGGTGTTGACTTTAACTTTTGTGGGGTTGAAAGGAAGGGGTCATTTGGGAGAGAGACCTTCTCGCTCTCGACGACTCCTGAAAGGAGGCTGGAGCAATGAGATTGGTCTCTTCTCCCAAGGAACAAGCAATAGGACAAGAGGAAATAGCCTCAGGTTATGCCAGGGGAGGTTTAGGTTGGACCTGAGGAACAATTTCTTCCCAGCCCGGCCCAGGCTGCCCAGGGCAGTGGTGGAACCATCCCTGGAGGGGTTTCCAAGCCCTGGAGATGTGGTGCTGAGGGATGTGGTTCAGTGGTGCCCTGGCAGTGCTGGGGGAATGGTTGGACTCAATAATCCCAAAGGTCACTTCCAAGCACAATGATTCTATGATTCTATCTGCCAGCCAACAAGTCAGCCGGTCAAAACACCCACACAATTACTTTATAAATCATACTAGAGCCCTAGAGTCCAGACCTCTTGTATCAGAGGCACAACAGGCTTACAAATACCATATGAAGACTGCCTGAGACATGCTGATCCAATCCTCCTCAGGCACTAAGAATAACAGGTAAAGTTACACCTGCAAAATACACACTTCTAGCAATCTAGCTTACCCTAGGTGTTACAGCAAGAGGGAAGGGGAAAACTAGTAGAACTCTAGGGAAACCTAGAGTTGGATTTAAATAGGAGCACACTGCCATTACAACTTTGCCTCCTTCCCCCTCCTCAAAATGGAAGGATAGCAGAAGCAAATATATTTTTTTTCTCTCTTGTGTCATATTCCTGTAAAAGTGTGGAAGGAATATTTTTATTAATGGTGTTTCAATCATCTTTTATACAGCATATGATGTATGGAAAGGTCACTCTTCAATGCAGGGAACCTTTGTTGCTAAAGTCACTTACTTCTTGGCAAGGGATGCAACATCTTGACACCAAGTAGTCTTGGCAGTTCTCTGTACACCTGGTTTCTCATGAGCTACCCGTATTGTGCCGGAGATGCTCAGTGCTCTGTGGGCTGCAGTCCTTCTCTGGGTCCTGTGAGGGACCAGTAGAATCAGAAGAACCACTGCTAGACCTCCCATGCAAGGAGTTATCTGTAAACACAACGCTGGTTAGATCAAAGATACCTTTTGTCTTATAGTGAAAACTGCACAGCAATTCAAACTCAGCATTAGAATTACATATTGGAGAATTGCAGATATGTTCAGAAACAGATGCAACTTGCCATTTATAGGTCATATTTCTAAAGAAGGAGAGTTACTTTGGAGAAAAGATAATAGATCCTCCCTCTCTAATACAGATACATGATTGCTCCCTCTGATTTTGGAGAAAAACACATGAAGAAAGCAAGCTGTACTGTAGTACTCTGACCATCAGTGCAAGAATCACTGATGCAGTCATCTGAATAACACCAGACTGTAATTCCAGTAAACATCCTTCCCAAGTCACCCTGTATTTGCTGGTTAATTTTATATGTAAGTTAGGAGGATCTGACAAAGGACTTCCAAAGCACCAGGTGCTCAGTATGAGGAGATATCATGATGACATGACCAGAACAGAAGTCTTTTTTTCTTTGAACCCTCAAATAATAGAAGTTGTTTCCAACAGCATTTCAGAAAACAAACTCTCTTTATTTTTCTGCAGAATTATACTGGTGCTACAGGTATAATGATCATTTTACCTTCAGTTTCCTGTTTGAGGAGGTCGTGGTGCACTAACAACCATTCCAAGTGTGTTCTCAGGTAAGAGAAACATCAGCCCCTGCTCTGACTGCTGTACAATTTCACCTACACCTGCTTTCATTCTTCAAGAGCTAGGCATAAACCTTCCACTTGTGCTGCAGGAAGAGTTCTCTCAAACATCCAGTTCATGACCAGCCTGACAGCAGAAAGCCCTTCCATTGCTCACAATGAACAGAAGTAATCTAAACCTCAGTGATAACTCAGATTTTATAGTGAAAGGCTCAGGCCCGTGAGTGGAAGAGAATAACTCACCCTGAATGCCCAGTGCCAGTCACCTGTGACTTCTGTCATGATGGCTGCTAGGACATAACCAAGACCACTGTAAGCAACAGAAAGAAATAATCACCAGGCACCAATGAATTCTCACTGGCTGAAATGACACGTCTTGACAGCTAAGGAGAGCACAGCTAAGGAGCTGAGGAGAGCACAGAGAAGTATTCTGTCATAGTTTTCAAAATGGTTAAACAAAACCAACCCTCATGGTCTATGTTAGTCTACTTGCCAGACAGTATGAAAAAGAGAGTCTAACTTCCTCAGAGCAGACTTGAGATGGGGGCAATAATGTCCCAGATTCCCCTTGGAATATATATTCTGTAGAGTGTCACTGCAAACCCAGATCAGACAGCCCACAAAGCAGTTTGTTACTGACTCCTTTCTGTGCCTACCACATGCAGGAATTCCTTTAGTTTCAATCTGCCTTCTGGGCTCAGCTTTGGCTGCCTGATCTAATACAGAGTATGCCCCTGAACCGCTTAAAAAGTCCTTCTCCACCTCTTCTTCAGACACAACATCAATTTAACTGGAAGAGGAGAGGGAAGTGCCAATTCTTCCTTGGGAGACATTAAATGGCAGATTCTTGAAAAATTTGTTAAGTAAACAAATATCTGAAAGCTTTTATCTTCCAAAACCCACAAATAAATTACCTACCCCCATGCACATATTTCTTGTAGAACTGATTCAATATTTTATTCCAAGCCTACCGGTTTTCAGAGTTTAGATTCTCTCTCTAAAATATGCTGGGGGAAAAAAAGCAAGTTTTTCTTCATGGTAAATACAGAAGCAAGCCTAATCAGTTTTACAGAAACAAGTTAAACAAGTGACAAATCCTTTTGCAAGAGCTAATGCAGATATACACTGAAATATGTCTAATCAAGTCTCAGGGTATATTGAATTGCAGGCAGGGTCAGACCGAATTTCAAAAGGAGGAAAACCAACCTTCCCACTGGAATGAAGATGTAGAAGATAGATAACATCGTGGTCCTTTTTCCTTCCTCAAACACATCTGCAATGATGGTAGGTGCTATCGTGGAGTAACTGGCCGTGCCAATGCCAACTAGTCCTCGTGAAAGAAAGAATATCCAGTAATACTGTAGGCAAAAGACATATTATAGTCCCCAAAACAACCTATAGCAAGAAAGAAATCTTACTATTAAAGAGGTGCATTTTAGTGGATTAAACGTACCAGAGGAAACGAGAATTGAACTGCCTTTTGCTTATGTCTATATTCTCTCCACTCACCCCTGCTTCCCTAGCATGCCAGTGCTGTGCTTTCTACTTTCTGCACAGTAGTGACTTCTTAGAGTGACACCCAGAGGAAATTGCAGGATAGGGTCAGTGGACCACGAGCTTGCTGAACAAGCTGCTACGTGGTAAGGTCATAATCAATCAACATTCGGGACAAAACTAAGACCCCATCAATTGCAACAGTCACGTGTGGGTTGTCCACTGCCTAGGCTGGGCTCCACCGTCCCATAAAGCATTCCTGCACGAAGTCCTTTTAGTCCAGGCTTGGGGAGCGAGTGCTCACTGACACCTTCTCTGAATGAGATCACAGAAGGACTCTATCAGCTCCCACAAGACATATGAAGGTTATTTCCACAGTACCCTCTAAAAAAGCAACGTACCGCTTCACTGATGAATGAACTGCCTAAAGTTACACCAGACCAGAAGGAAATACCAGCTCCCAGGATGATTTTCCTATTGTACCGGTCACCGAGGTACCCAAAGATGGGGGCAGCCAGCATGTAACACAAGATGAAGACTGGAAATCCAAGAAGGAGCAAAGAAAATATCAGTCAAATTATTTTTGCTGTACGTACTCCTCACCCCTCAGACAAACTCAGGTTATTTTTTAGAGCAGGCTGATTATTTCTAAATATCGACCTACCTAGAACTAGTAGATTGATATTTAGAAGAAGATAGATGCAGATTCAAAAAAAAAATAATTAAAAAAATGTGTGAATTGCTCAAGTTTTGTATTTCTTGAGAAATGCTGTCATCTTTCACGATTCGCACGCTGCAGGAGTTCTGAAGGACTCAACTCCAGTCTTCTCTGAACCAAAGACTTCCTGGTTTGCATTACAGTCACCTGCCCACAAGTAGAAATCAGCAATACCACACACGAGTAGGAAGCAGAAGAAACAAGTAACGACAGTGTCTTTTAGGAACAGACCACACAGAAGCAAGGCAAAGTAAACTATCTGAACGTCAGAGATTTCATTACCTGTTTGCAGCAGACCTGTAACCCCATCGCTAAGCTCGAAGTATTTCTGTAGATCTAACAGGATCCCTGCAAGAGACAGACACTGAATGACAGCAAAGTCCCCCACTCATTCCATGGAATTCTGTTCATTTGCCAGCTCAGAGATTTATTTGAAGGAGAGGCCTTGCAAGAACTGCAGCACATTTAGCTTGCCAGTTTATATGTAGACCATTACCACAGGTACACAGAGAACTACAAATTCTTATCACTATAGATAAAATTCATAATCTTCCACTATACAGGTGTTACAAGAGTCAGTTTAGCCACTATTTCAATCCCAACAGTTCTGTTTCTTTTGCACCGTTAGTACCTAAGCACATAACCAGTTTACAGTTCAAGGTTTACTGGACACAATGTGGAACAAAACAGGGGCAGTTTTGCAGCCAGGAGACTGCTATCTGCATACAGCTAATCCTCAAACTTTTTGAATAATCTCAAAAATTCCTTCAGTCATGAATAACTGTTCATATTTTCAGCATGTACAGTATTCAAGTTTGTGCCTGTTGGATTTTTAAGGCTGCAAATGGCTGCAGTGTTCACTAGCCAACAGTGGCTAAACCAGCCCAGAGCCAGGGAAATGCTGCTGTAATTCAGGTCATGGTTCTGATCATGTAATTCTGTTCATACTTCCATGAGAATTTTGCAGAGATCAGAAGAGACACAGGTAACTGCAGATTTACACATTAACACGTGGTGACAATGACAAACTTCACCAGAAATGATCGTTTCTGTTTGTGATAAACGGCTGACAGAAATTCCATCTCAACTGCCAACTCTTCAATAGCTGTGGGAAAAGGTTAGAAGAGTTGTGTTGAAGTCACACAAACAAGAAACTGAGGAAAGGTCCATGGATCCGGGACCTCAGGGGCGCATGAATGATATTGGGAGAAAAAAGGTCATTTTTATCTCTGCATCATGCCAAGGCTGCAGATCTACCATCTCACCTGTCTTGCATTTCTCCATTGTATTCCTGAAGAGAAGGTAAAAATCACAGAAGATAGTGCTTTGAATAAGCATACCTGCACTCTGAGATTGAAAGATACCAATTACAAAAGAAATTTCTTCCCTTATAGCTTTAGTTTTGCTAAAATAGTCGAAATCAAAACATTACGAAGAGGATGAAGCCACCACTTAAGAAAACAAGTTCTGTGTAAACCGTCTGCTGTATTCACAGGAGCTGGTCTGCAGCAGAATGGAGCTCAGGGTGAGATTAGCAAGAGGTACCTGTTCTCCTCCTGTGGTGGATTTTACACATTATCCCATTTACTATGCTGCTGCAGTCACTTAAAAGCATTCCTGAGCCCTCTAGTTTAAAGTTACATCCGTGCTCTTCTGCAGTGCCCGTGGCTGCAGCAGCATCAGTCCCCTCACTGTTCACTGCAGTGACTGGCAGCCAGTGTGGATCAGGGTCTAGCCCCACAGCAGCACCAGAGATTGTATTGCTGTTTCTCAGGGACTCTTGAACATATTCTACATTTAGGGTTTTCCTCACAGTCTTAGAAGTTGAAGTCAGTGACTTCATTCAAACATTTTTCATCACTAAAACAGGACAATTTGTTGTATCAATTCAGCCCTGCGGAGAAGGACCTGGGGGTGCTGAGGGTGAGGAGCTGGAGAGGAGCCGGCCCCGTGCGCTGGCACCCAGCAGCCACTGGCACCCTGGGCTGCACCCCCAGCAGCGTGGG
>WTSP01002058.1:11553-35116 GCA_025331215.1 Actenoides lindsayi
CCCCCCCCCCCGCGCCCCACAGCGGGCCCCTCCCCCCCCCCCCCCCCCCCCCCCCCCCCCCCTCACCTGTCCCCCACAGCCCCAGGAGCCTCCGAGAGGCGGTGCGGGCCCGGAGGAGCCGGCGACACTCCCGCCCGCCGCTCCCACTCCCGCGACTAAGCCCCCCGGCCTACAGCACTCACCCTCAACTCCCGTCCCGGCAACGGCGGAGAGCAACGCCCGCCTCCGTCCTCCCGCCATTGGAGGGTCCGCGACGGTGCGGCTCGCGTAGTGGCCGCCGCACACGTCAATTAGGAAGCGGTGACCCAGAGGTCCCACCTCCTATCCGGCCCCGGGGTGTGCTGGGAGTTGTAGTTCCGCGCGCGGCTGAGGGGCGGAGCGGCCTCGCGGCGGGGCCTGTCCCTGAGGGAACCTTCCCTCGGTCACAGGGTTCGTGTGGCCCTGACAGGCCCGGGTGGAGCGACTGAAGAAAGCCTGTGCTGATGCTGCATCCGGCAGCGGTGTTGTCCCGGGGGGTGGAGGTGTATGCGCTTTGGGGGTTCCCACCACCACCCCATGCCAGTCTTTGGGAAGTGTTTCAAACGCACTCAGCCATCAACTTGGGACACCTATTGCCTGAGGCCTAATTAGCCCCGACCCTCTGTGTAACTCCCTTTAAAAATTGCAGAGGTGTTTCTGTGCCCTCACCTCAACATTGAAAAGGGTTCTTCCCAACTGCTTCGCCTTAATGTGAGGATTGTCTGGTCTTTCCCGGGCCGTACTGCCGCGCACCCACACACTTGGCTGTTTGTAGCTTTTCCTCCTGACTTTTCTTGCCTCCGCCTCCCCTGGGTGAACAGCACTTGAGATTTGTACTAGGTATGCTTTTTGTTTGCCTTAGGTATGCTTTTTGTTTGCCATTTGAACATGATTGTCTACCTGTCTTTTGGTTTCATTTAGATAATAAAACGTCTGTGCTCTCTTGGGCAGGTTGGATTACGCAGACAGCAGGCACTGAGCGTGGGCTTTGCCCTTTTACTGTGGCTGCTTTAGAAGAGGGAGCCAAGTGCCACCCAGCAGCAATTTTGTTACACGAGGGGTGAGCGCCCTGTGCCTGATGCTCATCACCTGGCTGAAGCCCCTCAGTCTTCCTCAGGTAATCTGGGCCTCGTTACACCTCATTATACCGTAGTTACTTGTGAAAGCTTTTGTGGTTTGGCCATTTACACTGAAATGAGAGATCTCTGGAATATGCAGCTTTCAGCACTAAAAGGATTTTTTAAGGAGCCTAAGATCAGACATGTGGAACCTCTGATTTTGTAAGGCTGCTTTGTTAGATGATTTAACAATCAGCCTTGTTCACCTACCCTCGTCTTCTTGGCTGCAAATAGTGTAACAAATGTGTAAATGACTGAATCATGAATTATTCACCCATCTGTGTTTCTGTGAAGCAGGTAAATTCAGAGGCATTGCTGACTCAGTTATCTGTGTGTGGATTAACCAGGTTGTGGATGGTCTGCGCCACAGATACTACCTCAGGCAGCAGTGTGAATGCAGCTGTGTTGCTTCAAAGCTCACCTGTCTCCAGTGGCATTACAGCTCCAAGTCCTACCAGACCTTTGCTGGCTCTGCATTAGATCACTTCAGGTTTCTGTGTATCACCTTTCTGGACAGGAATACTAGAGAAGGTGCTCTAGAGGCCAAAAGCAAAGTGGTTCTGGGTAGGATCTGTTGCCTTCAACATCAAGTTACCCACGTTTATCAGGAGGAATGTGGTATTTTTAATGTTCTGTGTATTCTGTTGCAAGACCTGTCATCACTGAAAAATCAATAGACTATTGATATAAAAATATATAGGGATATATTGATATTTTTCCTGAAAGACTCATATACTTTTACATTCCTCAAAACATTGATTCTGAAGATGACTTTATGCATCAGATCCTACAGTAGCAATAGCCCTATTTGTGACTTCTGAAGGTAAAAATTCCACAGCTGGATTATTGAGATTCCTCTATTCCTCGGTCCTTTCATTTGAGAGCAGGGAAAATGCACAGAAGGAAATAGTTATGAATCATCTTGATTGCAATTAAGTAAGAATTTTGAAAACTGGGTCCAGCATCACAGGAGAAGCAGCATGCAGTATGATGGGGGTTTGAAATTTCTATGTTATCTACCTAAATACACCTATTTGCTTCATGACAATTTTATATTTTTTTTATAATTCTCAAAATGCTAGACACATCAAAAAGTTTAAGAGGAACTATTGAGCTGTGCAAAATCCCAGACCACAACTGTCAGCCCTGTTAACCACTAGCTTCTGGAAAACTGAGGTGTTATAGTCACCACTTGGCTTTGTTTTTCTGGAATACAAGGCAACAGAATGCTGAACAAGCACAAAGGAAGATAAACTCCCTGCCACCGAGGGTTTGTCATTTTAAGCTATTACAAGCCCCTGCTAGACACAGTGTCATCATTCCTCTTCTCTGTAGTTCTCCTGCTACGATTCCTTCTTTTCAGTCCCCTATGTTCCTTAACTCTTCCTATGAAGCATGAGCACTACATTGCTTTAGTGGACTACTGTAGAATTTACTTTGAAAAATACAGCACATTTTATCAGATTGTGGATTGTGGAAGTGATCTTCACAGCTAGATGGCAACAAAAGAATTCCATTAGACTTCCTTCAGGAAAAAGTGAGAAATTGTAATGTTGTGAGAGGATTAAAAGCAGCTGCCTGACTCTAATGTCAGCAACAGTCTCCTTCAATTTAAATATTTGCAATAGCCATAATTAAACACTTAGTAACTGGCATCGAGTTAAAATAGAAATACTTTACGTAGTCTTACTGCTGTGCAGATTTTAATTCAGATTTATATCCTCCTTGGCTTTCAGCCTAGAATAAGTCTTGTGATTCAAAGGCTGTTTTACACAGTATCGAAACTGTCATCACAGTATAGAAACTGTCATAGAGGGCAAATTATCTTCTAGGCGAGTAACAGAATTTTGACTTTTCTGGAAGCAGCTCCCTAATGAGACCAAACAACGTTACGTTCTCCTTCGACCCTTTAAATACTGAAGAGATTCACATCTGCAAATAGAGGGAAGGTCTGTCTGGGTCACTGAATCTAGGCACTGGCTCCTGGAGACTGGATCTAAACTTTCTAAACAGTTTTCCCCTTGTCCTCTAAAACCAGCGTTGAAACTGGTGATCCTCTCACAGTTGCTGTCATGTAAGAAGCCATGTTAGGAACTTGGGCTGACCATGCTTATGAAAAGATGCAAATGTAAACAAAAGCTGCTTGAGCTTTGCCCTGATTTTAATTCTTTTGGCAGATGGGCACAGCAAACCACGACAGTGTATAATGATAACAGCAATACAGATCCTAGCATTCTTACCCAGATATTTGCCATTCTGCTGTAGGAGCTCCAATGCTAAGGGTTTAATTTCTTAAAACTTTTGATTCTAACAGGAAAAATGGATCATTGTAGCATAAAAATGAATTTCTATTGCCAAAAAAAATTTACATTTTTATTCCGTTGTGCCTCTATTGTGACTGTATGAACCAAATTTTTCTAATCACACTGTAAAGGTAAAATCAAGATTATAATTCAACCTTATAGTAAATAGGCACACTGGGAGATTACCAGCAGGCCTGAGTTTGTTCCAAACATATTTTATTTCACTTCAGAGCGCAATATACAGGCAGTGGCTCCACTTCTTGCTGCCTCACGGGCAGCCATTTTCTCAGCTCTTTCTCTGGCCATGAAGCCATGTTGAAGGATCTTGAACTGTCTTTCGCGACTCTCTTCCAGTTCTTTCCAATGGTCCCATTGCAAAGAATCCTGCAGAGAAGACAGACAGATGAGCAGGCTGCAGATAAAACACTGGTTCTCTTTACAGCCAGTAGCATCCTGTAATCTGGCTGTCTGGCAGCACCGCCCGTTTGCTAGCGCCATTGGGAAGCTCCTCAACATCAAACGGGGCGTGATGAATAGAAACCTAACTTGAGTGGGTTGCCCAGTTTCAGATGAATTAAAGACAGCTGCCACACTTCACAAAATGTAAAGTCAAGATAAAATTACATCTGGATGGTTGCTCCAATGCCGCTACTTTTTTTTCTTTGCCAACAGTTTGTTCTTGAAGCCATAAATGAACAGTTGCACAAATCCTATCAGACTCTAGTGGTTTGATGATTCAAAAGCTGGGTTCACAAGGCAGCATTCACAAAAAAGATGAGAATAAACAGTAAACGGCTACTTTTACAGCTGATTCTTTGCTTAAAATGGTAGAAAAATAAGTTTCTTCATCAATGCTAGTTTTCCTTATTGTTAGTTTTTCAAATTACAATATAAATTCTGTTTTATTAAAATGTAATAGTGATTTATAAATAAATGTTGACTTATAAATAAATCTTGACTTAAATCAGCACAAACCCATCAGGCCCAAAGGGTCATCACAAATGTAACTGAAGCCACAGCCTGGAACTTTAATACAAGGGGGCAGAGTCACTTTTCTCCTACTTATTTAGGAACCTAAAAGGTAGCAGTACACACTGAATGCCAAGTAACAATTATTATTATTAATAAGGGAGGATTTTTTTCCTATAGTCACACTAAGACCTTTTTCAGCAACATGCAGTTCAGCTACAATAAAGAGGTTGCTGAAGAGATCTGACCAGAATTGAGCCACTTCCCTGTAGTAACATTTGGGTAGGGTCATGCAGAGCTGAACACTGATGGAAGACACACCACAGCAGCAAAATAGTTTATGGTAACCTTGGTATTTTTCCATTGGGGTTTTTTGTTTGTTTTTTTTTTTACAGATGTCTTAACATTTGAGTGGAACATAAAAGCACCATGACATCTTAAGGCATTCGCTGTGTAAAGCTAAGCTCAGAAAAAGACAAAATCTAACTTCAAAACAACTTTCAAACCCTGGCTTTTTGTGCTCATTCATTTGACACCAGAACACTCATACAGACCCACACCAGGTAGTCAAAAGTTCTAGTTGTGAATTTATAATTTCTCTTTGTTTACTTTGAAATGTCTCAGGTTTGTAATTATATGGCTGCTTCCCTTTGAAGTCTGCATTTATTGTGTCTGCTTTACTCTGGACTCCATTCAGCAAAGTGTTTAAGCATATGTTCAAAACCTGAGTTCAGAAAGACATCCCAGTTTAGGAAATGCTTCCTTCAAATACATCTTCAGTGTTTTCTTTGCTAAAAGCAACAGCCCCAGTTGTCTATATAAGCACCTCCATGTTTTGCTTGCCTGCAATGGGGGTTCTGAAGGCAGCAAACACTGATGCTCTGAAAGATTGCACTGCTTTGGTTTTTAAACCACACACACTTGAAAAACACAGTTTTCCTCTTTGTTGCATTCAGCTTCATCCACCTTTCTCACAAAACAGGTAAGGAGTTATTATTAACAGATGGAGAAATTTAGTTCTAATTTTAGATTGGGCTAGTACAGCTTTCAAGAAGCGATCCCCCCACGACTGTTCACTGCAGGGTTCCATACGTTGCGCTGCCAGTACTGTTACCGGTGTGGGAACCGCTACACGCTTTGCATGCGCGAGGCAATGGCAGAGGTGGCAGCAGCAGGAGCAGCAGCTCCTCTCTGCTTGTCCTTAGACACTTGCCAAGGAAACACAACCAGTGCGAACCAGTGTAAAGCCTACAGGCCTACTGGTGCTTCTACCTGATGCTGTGAGAGCAGGCTGAGGAAAGGCAAGGTAAAAACCATGGGAATGACAGACTGTAACAAGCCTTGGGGGAGAGAGGGGGCACGCATCCTGGTTTGGGGTAATGGGATGTGTGTGATAGGAAGCTGAGACAGGGGGTAAGATTCTGTTTTTCTGGGATGAGAGTGTGGTAATAAGAGTGGGAAGCTGGGTGATGTTCAGATGAGCCCTGCTCTGTGGTAGTAGAAGGAGTGACGAGCAGGTGAGGTCAAGGCCTTGGTGTGGAGAAATGGTGCCTATGCAGGCAGCAGGGCGTTGCTATTGCCAGTCATGTGTGGCACCATCTGCCTCTGCCCCCCTTGCCAGTGCTGGCACTTGAGCAAAGGTCTGTGAACAGCAGGTCTATGGCACAAGCTTTTCTCCTTATTTAAGTCCCAGACCTTCCTTGATGCGATGCTGGTTTTCTGGGGGGTGATCTTTAAGAGTCCCTCTTTCTTTTTACGCTCCATTGCTTTTTCTACAATCTTTTTCTGCAGGTTTAAAACGCGTTCGTCTTTCATAGGCCTTTCACCAGACTGGGATTTTCTTTTCTTTTCTTCTTGCCTGCAAATCAAAAAGAAGCAATGAAAAGGTAAAATAATACCAACCCACAAAATAAATCCACCTGAGCAGATATTATCTTGGTAATAATGAATTTGTTCTTGCTTCTGGAAACCAGCTAGGCTCAAAACAGGTCTAAATCATATAGCTTGAGTGTACTATTCACAACTTGCTTCTTGCTGTTTACAGAACAGCATTACTAAACAGTGTAGAATACTTTCTTCCCACAGGATGCCATGATGACAGTACCTGAATTATTTAAAGTCTGACGTGACACTCTTCAGAACAAGCATGTGCAAACCCTGTGATACTACTGCAGTTTTCTGCTTGTGAGACCTACGGAGTTTTCCTGATATGATCATTAGTATTCATCTCAATTGTTGTATTCCCTGGCAGATAAAAGATATTCTTTTCTGTGTAATCTCAATTCCCAGATTCAGAATCTATGGGATGGTGATCTATGGCTGGGTCGATGGGCTGAGGCCAGTGGGATGAAGTTCAACAGAACCAAGTGCCAGGTCCTGCACTTTGGCCACAATAACCCCATGCAGCGCTACAGACTGGGAGATGAGTGACTGGAGAGTGGCCCTGTTGAGAGTGACTTGGGAGTACTGGTTGACAACCAGCTGAACATGGGTCAGCAGTGTGCCCAAGTGGCACGGAAGGCCAATGGGATCTTGGCTTGTATCAGGAATAGTGTGGCCAGCAGGACTAGGGATGTGATTCTTCCCCTGTATCTGACACTGGTGAGGTCTCACTTCGAATACTGTGTGCAGTTCTGGGCCCCACACTTCAAGAATGATATTGAGGTGCTGGAGCGGGTCCAGAGGAGAGCAACAAGACTGGTGAAGGGACTGGAGGGAAAGTCTCATGAGGAGAGGCTGAGGGAGCTGGGGCTGTTCAGCCTGAAGAAGAGGAGACTCGGGGAGACCTCATCACTCTCTACACCTACCTGAAAGGTAGTTGTAGTCAGGTGGGAGCTGGACTCTTCTCCCAGGCAGCCAGTGGCAGAACGAGAGGGCATGGACTGAAACTGCACCAGGGAAGGTTTAGGTTAGATATTAGGAAGCACTTCCTTATGGAAAGGGTCATTAGACACTGGAATGGCCTGCCTGGGGTGGGGGGGTTGGAGTCGCCATCCCTCGTGGTGTTTAAGGAAGGATTGGATGTGGCACCTAGTGACATGGTCTATCTAGGTGGCATGGTGTCAGGTCTTAGGCTGGACTTGATGATCTCAAAGGTCTATTCCAGTCTCAACAATAATTCTGTGTAATTCTGTGTATGAATTTTCGTTAATTCACTCTTTTATGCCTTTATAACTCAAATATGGTTTAAATTATAGTGATGTATGTAAAATGTGAAGAGAACTTACTGGTTCTTGGTTATCTGCAAAGTATTCAGATCTTAATAAATAGTACTGATAATACCATGCCAAAGGTGGTTTCTAAGTAAAACTTTTAGTAATTAGCAGTATTTATTTCTAAAATTGCCCATCTTTAGGACTTCAGTTCAAGAAATGATTCTGGTTTTTTGAGGAGTAGCCTTGTACTTCTAACCATTGAACATCAGGCATGAGCAATAACATGATTGTTTTTGGCAAGTTCTAATACATTCAAGCTTAGCTATCAACTATAATATCTCTTAAAATAGCTTCTCAGGGATAATCCTTTTTATTTCTTTTGAGATTAAACTTGTATAAAGCATATTATTCACCATACAGGTAAAATCAGAGAATATTCTAGAGTTTTGAGATTTATTCAAAGCAAAAGTTTATATAGAAACACACCAAAGAGCAGATTTATTAAAATATTGAATATTTTAATAGAACTGTCGGAAGTAAAATAATCTGTGGTTTGCACATTTGTTAGCTGGAATGCAAGTGAGGTTGAATGGCCTAAAGCCACTCCTCAGCTGCTATTGATCTCTCAGATAGAAAGGAATTAATCTTGTCATCATCCACCTTTGACTAGTTTTGGGTGAAGACAGCATCACTTCCAGCTGAGTTTTAGGTTCAGATAACAGACTGAAGAGAGATTTTGATGTAGATTTCAAGTACATCTAAACTGTGATGTTACCTACATTGATGCCTTTTATGTGGCACACTTCTAAAGCCACTGATATGCACATGAAATATCTGCTGCTTAAATGTTCTGGATATTTTTTCTAAGGCAGAAAATTTTATTTACTTTGCAACATAAGTCTTAATTCAAAGATAAAACTGATATCATTTGAGGGTTTTCTTTTATTTTTTGAAAGAGTAAATAGATAATATAACCTTCTGCTTGTGTTTCTTACATTATGAAAATGGATAGACATTATTATAAACAACAACAAAAAACTCACTTGATTTCTCCTAAGTAGTTTAATAAAACAGATATATTGGAATGAACCACAAAACCGATTTACAACAAAGACCTATAACAACCCACCACACATCCCCAAAGAAGTGGTTCTTAACGAGTCTGGAATGACATTTTGACATACTTCAAACTGCCAATAAAGGCATAATGGCTCAAAGACTCTTGAGATCTGGAGCAGGACACTATTGATCAGTCCTGCTGCTGCCTGGCTGCTCATGGACAGAATTCTAAAAGGTTGCAATATGTTCCTAACATGGTAATGATGGAGGAATTAAGCTTTACATTTTGATATGTATTAGATAAAAATAACCCAAATACTTTGAAAGCTTTGGTTACCTGCTGACATATGTGTTGGAAATTAATGAATTTTTGAATCTACAGTGATGCATGGAAAGGAGCAGTTCTCATAGGGCTGCTGCTCTCAATAGTTATCCAGAACTAATACTTCACCAATATTAAATATTAATTACTAATTATTAAATCCTCAGAGCCTGGTTATTAGTTATTAGCCCCAAATCCCATGGAGAAAGAGGAAAAATACCATAGACAAGTTCTTATGCTGATGATACTAAACTGGGAGAAGCAGCCAATACACTGGAAGGCTGTGCTGCCGTCCAGTGAGATCTGGACAGACTGGAGAGCTGGGCAAACCTAATGAAGTTCAACAATGTTAAGTGTAGAGTCCTACACCTGGTGAGAAACAACACCATGTACCAGTACAGGTTAGGGGTAGACCCACTGGAAAGCAGGTCTATGGATAAGGACTTTGGCGTCCTGGTGGACAATAAGTTATCCATGGAACAGCAATGTGTCCTTGCAGCCAGGAAGGCCTATGGTATCCTGTGGTGCATAAAGAAAAGTGTGTCCAGCAGGTCGAGAGAGAGGTTCTCCTCCCCCTTTACTTTGCACTAATGAGACCACATCTGGAGTATTGTGTTCAGTTCTGGTCTCCCTAGTTCAAGAGGGACAGGGAAATACTAGAAAGAGTCCAACAGAGAGCTACAAAGATGATTAAGGGACTGAAACATCTCTCTTATGAGGAAAGGCTGAGAGTCCTAGTGTTGTTTAACCTGGAAAAGAGAAGACTGAGAGGGAATCTTATTAATGTTTATGAATATCTGAATGGTGGGCTTCAAGTAGAAAGGGACAGTCTATTTTCAGTGGTGCCCTGTGATAGGACAAGAGATAATGGTAGCAAGGTGAAACACAGGAAGTTCCACCTCAAGATGAGGAAAAACTTCTTCACTGTGAGAGTGACAGAGCACTGGAACAGGCTGCCCAGTGAGGTCATGGAGTCTCTTTCTCCAGAGACTTTCAAGACCTGCCTGGATCTATTCCTCTGTAGCCTGCCCTAGGTGTTCCTGTGCTGGCAGGGGAGTTGAACTCAATGATCTCCAGAGGTCCCTTCCGACCCCTACCATTCTATGATTCTATTATTCTATTCTATTTATTTCTTTTACTACCCCAAGCACCAAGGGCATGTTGCATGCTACCACAGAGGTGTTTCTATAGAGATAGATGAGGAACTACATGGTGAAACACACTCATCAATCTGTTTCTTAGGATGTGTCATGTGGGAAAGCCTCTTCATCTGTGACAATGTAGTCACCAGTACAATTAATCTGCCTGGGCAAGGATTGCAACTGTTATCAGTTTCTTGCCTGTGTGTCCTTTTAATTCATTGTTGTGTGTGACACAAAAAACCCCAAAGTGTTGTGAAATAAAATAATATTTAATATTTACACTGTTCTGTAAAAAGAGAAATTAAGGGACAGGAGTAGATAATATTGAGTGAGAAAGGTGAGGCAAGCATGATTACCTAGTGACATTGTGTCAAACAACGAGACTAACGTGAGTGTCTTGTTTAATGACTGAAGAATTTTTTAGTTGCAGGGAGATGAAAATGTTGTGCTTGTTCAACTGTGGCTGCACAATGGGTAATACAATTCTTGGCTTGGCTGTGCTTTGGAAGTTGAAGTGTCTCAGCCCTCGTTTATGTTTACTCAATACTCGAAGTAAGCCAGGAAGCAAACTTCTCTCAGAAACTCCATTTTCCACATGCTAGTCCATAATCCTTTGCCTGTGGTAAAACCACTTCAGACAACTCAGTAAAGCCAGGACTAGACCCCAAAATCAAATTTGCAGAGCAAACTGTCTGCATATAAACTAGTTGCTTAAGTTTTGCCCCAATCTGTACTGACTTTATTTATTTTTGAGAGTTTATGTCTTATTTTTCATTTGTCTCACAAATAGGTGGTGGTGTGTTGGGTACTTTTTACAATTTTTAGTTCCTTGGGAAAATTGATACCAGGAAATAAAAAAAAATTATGCATGAGTTTATGGTTCTTCAAAGAGTATCAAGCCTCTTTGGTCCAAAATTATGCCTGTCACTCACAGAAAGCAGTTAGTGTGATGTTTGTGGGTGGAATAAATAACTGACTGATATTTAGTTCTTACACTTATTTTCTCCCTGTTTCCATTTTCCTTTGAGACACCACTCATTTGTTTATCATAACTTCTAGATGCCATCAGAAGGGCTTGACCTGCCTAGTTTGAGGATCACTACACTGGTGTATAGAATCATAGTCATTTAGATTGAAAAAGATATTCAAGATCGTTGAGTCCAACCATTAACCTAACACTGCAATGTTCACCACTAAACCATGGCCCTAGGTACCACATTTTTTTAATATCTCCATGGATGGTGACTCAACCACTTTTCTGGGCAGTCTGTTCCAATGTTTGATAACCTGTTTGGTGAAGAAATTATTCCTAATATCCAACCTAAACCTCCCCTGGCACAACTTGAGACCATTTTCTCTTGTTCTATCACTTGTTGCTTGGGAGAAGAAATCAACCCCTACCTCACTACAACCTCCTTAGTTGTAGAGCACAATAACATCTTCCCTGAGCCTCCTTTTCTCCAGACTAAAAAACCCCAGTTCCCTCAGCCACTCCTCATAAGACTCGTTCTTTAGACCCTCCACCAGCTTTGTTGTTCTTTGGAAATGGTCCAGCATCTCAATGTCCTTCTTTTAGTGAGGGGCCCAAAACTGAACACAGTATTCAAGAACATAGTGTTATGAGAATTAGGGTTTTTCTTTGTGAGAGAGGAGGAAGATATTGAATGACAATACTGATGAGTGTCTTTTGCAGGTGGTAGAGAGCAGCTTAGATAAAAATACAATTTAAGTAGATAGTTAATAAGAAAAAAGCTGGTTTTCTGTTTCTGACTTACAGTGATGCTTCTGGTTTTATTGAGTTGTCCATGGTGGTTTTACTCCAGGCCTAGGTTTTGGATCTGAAAAACTGTGTGTGGATTTTTGTTACTGTGTTCAGATAACATAGGAACACTTTTACATGCTTAATAGTGTTGAGAGGGAGGGGAGCTCTGTTCAGCCTAAGACAGTATATTTATTTGAGTACATGGGACAATATTGAAGCATAATCTGTAGGGAGAACAGACAGTTTACTGTTATTAAATTGTGAAATTTCATGGAATGATTGTGAAACATGTGGCAGAACAGAATGTTTCAGATTTTTAAAAACTCCTGTGTTGTGCATGCAGTAAGAAATGCTTTGTTTAGGTGTTGGTTTTTTTCCCTCCTTCAGATACTGTAAAATAGCCTACTGTGTCATGGGAGCTGTCGTTTTTTTTCCCCAACAAAGTAGCTATTTGATGAACTGCTGTCCCCAGAGCCCACTTACTGTACACATGCTTATTTTTTCAAGTGCTTTACCACATGGATAAAAGTGGTATACCTATGCCTTTGGGTAGAGTTGTGGAGTTTGTGCTTCTCATTATCAACAGAAAGGCCAAACTAAGCAGCAACATGTACTCCCATTGATGTTAGGTAACCTACTTCTTGTTTTGTGTATTTCTGCAGTGAAAGACAGTTTGGATTCTAGTGGTTGACATTTAAGATCAGGAATAGATATGATCTTAAGAAATGTTAGCCTAAGGCTCTACATGACATAAGAAGGTTATGACAGAACTGTTGTAATATAGGTCTTTTTGATCTCAGTGTATCGATATAAGAGTAGCAATTTTTTAGTGAAAGATGTGATAGGCTACAGTTGCAAAATGATGAGAGAACCTTTATTTTATAAGGGAAGGTTTCTATTATTGATTAATCCACATAAACAGATAGCCTGTTAATCTATAAATGTAATAAAGTAGCATTCTTTTTTTAGAATAATTTATGTGACTCTACTGTCATGTTTAGTACATTAAGAATGCCTTTTCCTAGGTCACAGTTTTGATTTGGTCTAAGGGAATTCAGAGAGCCATTCGAGATAAAATTGAATCAGTTTGGTTTTTGTACCTGAAAGGAATGACAGGCGTATCCAATATGACACAACTGTGTGTTTGCAAATAATTATCATGTATGTAAATTATATGTGTGATCATTTTGTTACTATAATTGATCTCCTTTCATGAGACGTATTATCTTTTCATATGAGATTCATTTTTTCACTCCCAGGTAATAAAGCTGAATCCACTCATGGAGCCACATGCTATAACAAATGCAAAGTGTAAAACCAAATGATATTGTCAGTTTTTTAGGGTTAGAAAAATTTATACTGACTCAACTGGGAAGAAGATCCCAAGACTTATAGTTGTCTAACTTTGGTGGTTATACTATGAAAATGTAGCTATATAAAAGAAATCACAATGTTGTGGAATTGCTTTGAGCACAAGGAGTAGGTGATTTTATTACAGAGCTCCTAGAGAAAACTGAAATAATTTTTTTTTTTTGGTAACTTTTCTTCCAAAATGTTCAGATGAAATCCAGTGTCTATTTTGGTCTTTCCTATAATGAGATTTTTGGCAGCATCTGCTGGGTTATAGTGTGTTTTTCTTCACAGAGTTTAAACAGAAACTTCTTGACAGCTCTTCTTTTCTATGGTGATTTTTGTTGTCTTTCTGTTTATAGTAATTTTATTCATGTATTTTTGGTTCTTTTAACTAATCAAGGAATTCTCAGATCTGTTAGGAATCAGATGACATAGTAACATCACTTTTATTAACCATAGCACCTTTTTTCACCTCTAAAATTCTGCAGAAGAGAGTGTCTTTTGAACTTGAAATCATATCTGGAACTAAATTTCATGGCATAGGCTTGCTCCAGTACCATGTAACTCTGGAGGAGTCTAATCTTCATTACAGCCTCAGTTTTTAGATTGTTTCCCTATGGGAACAAAGTTTACATGATGCATTCCTTTCCTAGTCTTTTTTTCCTGTACCCTCCTCCCTGCATGAACAAATTCAGGATATTTGTGAAAATAGGATGCAATTCCTCTTCTGAAGAAATGGCTTCATTAGAAGCTCTCTCCATATTAGACATGGGAGAATTCACATGGAATAGCTTTTCACGTGTGTGGAACTTTGTTATGTTTCTTCCCCACATGGATTCTTTGATCTATAATGAGGGGTGAGGTCACAGTACAGGCCTATTAAAGAGTCCTTTAACAACTTTATTGAAAGTCAGCCTTCATTTATTCTGATGTTCATAAAACAATTGTTTACCTCAGAACTCTTCAGGCAAGCAAGTTTGTGCCAGAAAAGTCTTTTTTTCGCAGTGTTGCTGACCAGCATGGTGTTTATCTTATGCTCACATGTATTCAAGCCTCATTGCTCTGTCAGTCTGCTTAAAGACTGGTATGGTGATCATCCTTACATGAAGGTTAGACTTCATGCAAATACATCAGCAGCATTTTTCACTTCAAGAATTTGGAGTTTTCCATGGTAGTGTGGCTGCTAGAGTGCTCACCTCTGAACAGGAGAGCATCAAGTTTGCTTTGTGACCTGAGAGCACTCTCAAATGTAATTTATGATAATTTGTAGGCTGTTCCCTCGGGCAAATGGAAGTTAGGAATCTGGATTTAATAGGTCATAACTGTTATGTTCTGGTCTATGCTACTTTACAGATCCTAAATAAACTGAATTTCTGAATGTCATCAAACCTGAGCTATAAGGAAACTCGTCCCCTTATCTGAATGTTATCATTAACTCTAAGACAAACCAAAACCAAGATCCTGGATCCAATTTCTCCTCATTCCCTGAGTAAAGGGAAAATTATATTGAGATTATGTGACCTAGGGTGTCATTTAATTGAAGACTTTCAAACTATTTACATTTCCACCAGTTACAGTTGCATAAGTCACATAATGCCTTCTTTATAAGAGGGAAAAAGAAAGGTGAAAAGCTTGTATCAGGAGGATGATGCTTTGCAGAATGCTTGGCGCTGGCAATGGCATGGTACATAGCACTGAAGTATTTGGGAAGAAGCAAACGCTGTGCAGTGTTTAGATTTTTTTTTTCTTGAATTGAGTGATAAATTTTTTGAAGTTATCATTGTTGTTGTTTATAAAACAGCTGTTCTAAGTAAGTGTTCCTTCCAAGGCTATGTGTGTTTGCCTGGATGACAGTTGCTTTTTCCTTAACATTGCAGCTGCAGATGACAAGTTATGTGAACTGAAGAAAGCATATACCAATTACCACATACCACTTACACTGTTCTTTTTCTTAGGATCTCCTCCACAATGAAGAAAAGAATACAACAAAACCAAAAAATCACAAGTATGTAATGGTTATGCATTCCTGTTTCTTTTGCCCTTTAACACTATATTTACAATGTTTGTTTAGTATGACCATATGTGACTTTTAAAAACAATGTCCACATCTGCTAAGAGGAAAGGTCTTCTTTTGTGGGAGATACTCTATGGAAACAGATTTTTCATCTCATTTTATTTTCTCTTAATATTTTTACTGTAGGCTCAGCCTTGTTTGCATCTGAAATTAACTAAACATTAGTCACAGACTTAAGTGAAGATAAGACTGAATTTCCAACAGTAGACCTTTCAAGGAGAATCCAGATTGAATGTGTTATAGCTGCTATAGGAAGTACATTATTATTACTAGTTCCCCTGTCTTTTTTCCATCTACTTTTTTCGTTCTTGAATCGTGATAATATTCCAACTGTTTATTTTTCCTCAGAGCTTCTTTCAAATATTTCCTTTTAAGAGTGTTAAAGAGTTACATGTCCCCATAAAATAAACTTCAAGAAGTCAAAGGTCTTCACAGATGGTACTACATTTCTGTATTTTCAGGTATAAAATATTCTATTATAGAAAAACCCTTATGAGAAGCATTGATCTATTCAGGGAGCCAGTCAGGTGAACAGACAGTACAGAAAGAAATACAACCAATTCAACCAGATTTTCTTTTCTCATAAATCTGTTTTTTCAGACGTATACACGATTGCTTGTGCAATCATGCTCTTATTTTCACAACTAAGTCTACTACATAGATTATTTGTCCTTTACAACTAAGCCTCTAATACAAGTTCCGAAAGCTGCAACCTCATTCCTACACATGTGCCCAGACCCAGGGTCTGGAAGACTGAGGGGTCCGGAGACTCTTGAAGACCACAAAAGACTCCTCAGAGATGGTGTTGGGCATGTGTGCCACTGCCAGGTGGTGGGTGTGGTTAAGCAGAACAGTTCCCAATAAAAGAACAGGAACCACCAACATCGGACGGAATGTTCTGCCACCAGACTTGGAAACAAATCAGACTGATGGGATGCCACAGATCCATGATAGTAGCTATTGCAACTGACCCTTTTCCTTCTCTCTTTCCATTCTCTCTTTCTCTTTGCTTTGTGAACTTTTGTCAGGTAAATAAAGTTGCTTGGTGCTTGACTCCGTTTTGAGTCTTAATTCTGTTCCTGAGAATATGAGCAAAATCTTGCTCTGGTCTATGACCGGCATGTGACACTGCTGGATCCTCTTTAGTAAGCCTCTGATAACACTTTGAACAGATAAGAGGAACTAAGACATCATTAAGTCAATGGCAGGTGGTCAGCATATTCTGGAAAGTTTCAGGTGTGTATCTGAACTGAGTGATTTAAAAAGTTTTAGTAACAGAAAGAAAAATACTGTTCATAGTATTTTACCTTGGAAAGAACCTTTATTACTAAGGAAGTTATACAAGCATGAGCTTTGAATAGTGGCCTTTGTATAGTGACCTATCAAGTAGCTGACTTGATGAAAGTTTTCCTGTGTTACTCTGTGTAGTCTTCATTTTTACATACACTGGAAAAAATAGACTTAAAATTTCAGAATTAATCTATTTCATTTCTTTTTACTGGATGCAGCATTACTTTAGTAGTAGAATGGAAGTCAACATTTAAAAATCATGTCTCTGAGGTTTCCTAATCCTCAGAATCTGAAACATCTGTGCCTGAAACCTACTTTTCTTAATGTTAACTTTGGTACAAACTTTTATTGTAGCTCTAAAGAAACATAATTCTAACATCATTATCATTATCCTTGGTGCTAGCTAGATGCTTCTCATTACATAACTGACAAAATGGCTGGGAAAATGCCTATTTTGTTACAGTGCAAGCTTCATAAACAAATTATAACTTATATTTATACTTTTTCTCAGAAGAACATGTGGCTTCTTGCCATATTGGCTTTGATTCTTCAGTGAATCATTCCTAAAGGAAATCCAAATTGTGAAGTAATGATATGATATTCCATGTTTTACTTTTTTTTTTTTCAGAAGCTCTCATGAATTAAAATAATACTTTTACCCAAAAGAAAAGTAATTCAGCCATTTGAACTAAACCTCTAGATTAACCTTCCTTTATAACAGAAAAAACATATCAGGGTGCTTTTGTGTACTTCACACAGGTACAAATGTATTTCTTTATAACATCTCCTGGGGAACATGGAGACCAAAATAATGAAGTTATGGGAAATGGCAGATTCTTTTTTTTTAGTGGTAGTAAAGGTAAAGTTTTGACAACATTTCAGAATTGAAGCCATCTGTTTGCCAGCAAAATTGATAATAACATATAAGTAAAGATTCAGGATTGCTTTCAGATCTTGTCAGAGCATGTCGATGAGATGAAATTTTTTCTCTGCTTAGTCAAAAATTGTCTTCCCTAGGAAATTTTCTTCCTTTCAGTTGCAGTAATGGTCTAGGGCACTGCAAATTATTATTATTCAATGCCTTGACTGAAGCCAGTTACAGATTTAAATCCACATTATAAGAATATAACATGTCTGCATTAAATTACATAGAGGGTAAATTTGCTTAGATAGAAGTCTTTCTAGAAATTTTGTCTTTCTGTTGGAAATTGCATAACAACGGCTGAGCAATAGACTTTGAAAACATCTTACTTTGCCCATCTGTGGAGACTTATTGGAATAGTTTGGCTAAATCCTCCCAAAATTTCTTTTGTACTGCAGAGAGTGATCTTGTCAGGGTCTTACAGTAATTTTTGCTCTCAGATGTAGTGGTTATTTTGCAGCCAAATGGGACAAAAGTGAAAATGGGGCACAATTCTGCTCATTCTGGTCTGAGAATGCCCCACATGAAATGCAGGTTAGAGTAGCAGAAAAGTATGAATATAGGTAGAGAGGCAGAATATATGGGAACAAGAAACTCAATCTTATCTTCAGACTATTTTCCCCATTTATAACTCTTCAGAAAGGAATATAATATTACAGTGCAATTAGGAACAGTAATAAGTGCTGGCAACTTCGACTTGGAAAAGGTGCAACTCAGCGTGTGTTTGTGTATGCGTCCATATATGCACTCACATATGTATATGCATCTATTTTTACTTGGAAATTCTGCTATATGCATAGTAACCTCATAGCTTTTTTAGAATAAACTTTTCAGAGTACTTTATTTGTTTTACGTAGACAGAATATTAACTGTAATAGAGGGAGGTTCTTGAAGAGCCTTTTAGTGGTTCCCCTGTATTGGTGCTTTGTTAGCGTTTTTACTTATATTGACTAAGCTGTCATCTCCAAGTCCTTCAAATATAAAGGATTGTAAAATACATATGTGTATGTGGGCATGAGCAAACACCTACAGACCTAAATATTTGCAGCTTACCCAGTTGTAGGCTGTTTGAGCCCAATGGTTAAAACTAGTATCTTAATCTGAATAATTTCTACCATTCTTTGTCTTTTGAAATCATACCCACACCTTCGTATATTCAGGAAAGTATTTCAGCTAAAAGTTGTCCACAAAGATTTCTGAGGACTCTGTGGTCTTTTTCTGTTTAAGATAAATTAAATAACCTGCTATCAGTTGTCTTCTTATTCATATTTTTTTCTGTTTCTTGATTCTCCAACATATTTTTAAATGAAGTTGTAAGACTCATAGTTCTTCAGAAAGAATACTACTGTTATAAGGTCTGTATGTTCTTTCTTTTTGAAATATGAATTCTCTCATAGGTATGTTCTCTTTTGCAGTATTTTAATGTAAAAGACAGGCTGTTTAATCTGAATAACTGTCCCTGCCATGTATCAAAATCAATAGAGAGCTGATTTATCTCTAGTAGTAACTATGACCTCTTTATGATATACACCATCCCACAAATCTTAAACATTTTGAGTCTTTCCAGTTTTCTTGTTTGTACATGTTGATCTTCTTTTGTGTCTCTTTAAACAATATCTGCTTTACATTCACTTCTTCCTGGTATAAATCCAGCACTGAGTTGAAGTGTAACAGATTTTATTCTAAATCACAGCAATAATTCATTTCATGTTCAGCTTCCTAACAGTGATAGACTAATTGGACCCTAACCACCATTAACAGTTCTGAATTTCACAAGAAAACCTCTTACTTTATGCTCCTTTTCCAAGAATATTTCTTTGTTCCTATCTAAGGATTGCATATATCAACACGTCAACAAATTGTTACCTTGGATTCATACTACAAAGCTCTTTTTATCATTTGTAACTCTTCTGCTCATACCACACTTGTTTTTAAAGGATGAAGGAGTAATCTGAATTCCTGTCTCATACAATGAGTAATTAAACCCAGTTTAGCAGTTTGTTTGATTAAAACAAAAGGTCTAGAAGCACCCTGTCTTTAGCTGAAGAAATCAAGACATGAAAAAGCCTCTCTCTTTCCCTCTGAGTGATTATGTTCAAGATGTTCATAATTTTCACTGCCTCAAATACACCAGACCTTAAATTTCTCTTTTACATGTGTTCATCGAAGACCATGTTGCCTTAGGTAATTCATAATTTCAGGAAGGAAAGGGGACACCAAGGCCAGATCTGCATGGCAGTGCACACAGATACTGTCATGTTACTTGATGTAGCTGCCATGAAAGCTGCCCTCATCATGGCTCTGCAGGACTGTGACTGCATGGCAAAGATAGCCTCAAGTATTCACCTGAACACGTTTCAGATGAGAGATTTGTAGGAAGGTATAGAAGAGATGCCTTTGAAGTATCCAGACTTAAAACCTTGAGCTGTGAAAGTTATTTTATTATAACCCTTCATGCATGTAATCTGTATGTTTTATTATAACTCTTGAAGATCCTCCTTTTTCTTTTGCATCATTTTTGAGTCCCTTGCTGATACAGACCTGCCTAGTCTATAAAATTTGCACTTGAAATTGCAAAGGGAAAAGTGCTAAACACTCTAACTGGAAGCAGAGACTTGAAACTATTTTTGCCTTTCCTTCCATATTCAGCACAAATCTGAGCTGTTGATGACATTTGGATAAACCTTTACTATTTATTTTTAGTTGTTTAACTTTGGATAGATATATGTTCAGCATGCAAGAGAATTTCCTCTTGAGGACAATGGACAAGATAAATTTCAGGGGTATGAGTCCTCTGGGTTCAAGTCTGGTTGCTTCACTATCCTGTGTATATGAGATCTAGGCTCTTTAGCATGCACATACTCTCCCTATCTTTTCCTGTGCCTTTTTAAGCCTGAATCCTCATCTTGGATCTAAAGAATATTTGTCAAGAGAAATTCTTGTACTTTGTAAAGAAGATGGGTTTTGCCAAATAGATTTTGAAATGATAAAAAATCCTTTGCTGGAAGAATGTCTTAGCAGCTTTCAATTGTTTCCATTTACAAGAAAAGGAAATATATATTACAGGGAAGCTGAGCATTCTGTCTCCCTTTTTTTTTGCACTAGCTTCAGAACCAAGACTGTGAGAATGGCAGCTGTGTTTTTCTTCCATTTTGTGGTTCTTTCCAGTCATGTTTTCTGTTGTGGTTGCCTATGGAAAAACATGAAAGGACACGCAAAAAAGCCCTTCACTCTAATGTGGTTACAATTGATCTTCGTTGCAGATTAGCTTGCTTTTAAGTGTACTATCCATGCAGAACATCAACAAATAGTAAAAAGATTTATTTCAGATTAAGCTCAGCAAAACAATGCATTTTCTCCAATCGATATATCTCTTATTTTTCAAATGTAAATTAAACATGCCTGCTTTTTCAGTTGGGCAGTTATCAGAATATTAAGACTGAGCAGACAAGGTAATACTTTATTTCTCCCTTTTTCCTGAAAAAACTGTGACAAAATGTGATTTCAGCTGGCATATTACAGCATCATGGAATGAATGCAGAAAAACTCTTAACATGTATTAGCTAGAAATCTTTGATTCTTTGTAAGAAAAAGTGGCTTATTCAGGGCTGCTAAAATATGTCTGCAGACATTCCTAACATGATATTTCCATGTTACTGCTATATTTTTAGAAAATGTCTGCCTAGTATGATCAATTCTAATCTAATTTGTGTATCTAAGCAAAAGAGGAGAGTGGATGGAAAGCTGCCTGGCAGAAAAGGATGTGGGGGTGTTGGTCAACACCCAGGTGAACATGAGCCAGCAGTGTGCCCAGGTGGCCAAGAAGGCCAATGGCATCCTGGCCTGTATCAGAAATGGTGTGGCCAGCAGGAGAAAGGAAGTGATCATGCCCCTGTGCTCAGCACTGATGAGACTGCACCTTGAGTACTGTGTTCAGTTCTGGGTCCCTCACCACAAGAAAGCCATTGAGTTGATGAAGTGAGTTCAGAGAAGGGCAACCAGGCTGGTGAAGGGTCTGAAGAACAAGTCCTGTCAGGCGAGGCTGAGGGAATTGGGGTTGTTTAGTTTGGAGAATAGGAGGCTGAGGGGAGACCTTACTGATCTCTACAGCTACATGAAAGGAGGTTGTAGTAAGGTGGGTGCTGGACTTTCCTCTCAGGTAAATAGTAACAGGACAAGAGGAAATTGCCTGAAGTTATATCAGGGGAAGTTTAGATTAGACATTAGGAATAATTTCCTTATTGAAAGAGTAGTCAGGTGCCAGAATGGGCTGCCAAGGGTGGTGATGGAGTCAAAAAACATGTAGATAAGGTACTTCAGGACATGCTCTTGTGGGATGGTGAGGTGGTTTTTTTTGTGTGTTTTTATTTGTTTGTTTTGTTGGCGGTTGGATGTGGTGTTCTTAGAGGTCTTCTCCAGTTGTGACAATTCTGTGATTCTGCAATTCTGTGAATGAGAAAATGTCACATTAAATTAGCTTTCTATATCAAACCACTTCTAGGAAAGACATCTAAAAACTCTGTTCATATAGTCTGACTTTCATCATAGAAGAGTTTGAAATTCAACTATATTTTGGCCTAAAGTGGTTAAGGCTGTTAATATGTTAGGCCAAGATAGAAATATACTTCTATATTAGACCTGGATTGTTTCCAGATCTCATGCCAAACACACTTTTCTTGAAGTACAGTATGCATAACACAGTGTAGTGATTAAGAGTATATTAACTTTAAATAAAAAGAACAGTATCTGACCCCTTATTTCATCATACTGTTTTCATGTTTAACTGAAGTATCTTAGGTTCATTTATTCATTTTATAAATGAGAATTCTTGGGTTTAGGCACTACTGTAATGTTTCCTTCTTGAAAGAAACACAAAAGAAAAAAACTAAAACGTATTAAACGTAACTGTGTTCTAAAATCTACTACAAAGATATCACCAGATACTCTTCAACATATGTGTTTTATCTGCATAAGAATGTTTACTTTGACATTTGTCAATATATAATGCAAGTCCTGGAAAGTAAAAAGAATGAAAACTTAGTTTCTGAATCAGTTTATGATATCATAGATTGCTGAACTCTATAAACTATTAAGAACTGACACTAGACTGCTAATACTACTAAGATTGTAGAGCACCTTTTCCCATCCTGAAATATAAAACAATTTTTGTTTTTTAAATTTGATTATCCCTAGCTTAAGGTTCTCTATCTTTTGAATGATTGTGAAAGATCAGGATGAATTCACTTTAGCTAACTGGTACACTTGTATACCAGTATACTTTGCACAGACATAGTGCTTGTTTTATGGTTGATGTTGTGAAAAGGAAAATTGTATTCAAAGTTGAAAACACTGTCATGAAATAATGAAAATCTACTGCCTAATTCCTGGTCACAGATTTCTTTGATGGCTTTCAAAAACTGATTGAGGATATCTATTAGCCATTACATAATTGTTCTTCCCCCCCCCCCAAGATTATCTCTCCCCATGTGTTTTTCCAATGTGGCTAATAGCAAAAATGTGAAAACTTTTTCTTCTGCTCAGGGGAGGAATGGCAGGGGTCCAAAGTGAATGGCATTGCTGTTTTTCAAAACACAGTCTCCTGAAATTACAATCTGAGAATCTTTGCTACTGATCCACATGTCTAAAAGAGCACTGTATTTCTTTTCCTCAAGATGTAAACTATTGTATACTGCAACAAGATCAATGGATTTTAATTCTTTCAGATTTCATAGTAACAGAAATAGTGTTAAATTAGTAAATGTGTGTTCTGTGTTTGAGTATTTTGTGTGATGGTGGTGCTTAAAAACTGTCTATAAATTATAGTTTGAATTACTCCTTCCAGAAAAATAATTATTTGAAAGTTCATAGGCAATGTTATAAATGAGACCAAAATTGTCTTTAAACCAAGAAGGCAAAAGTTTATTAGTGATGGGGAATGAGCAAGCAGCACTGGGTGTGCGGGGAGTCTGCACTCCACCAACATGCACACCAAGATGTGGAGCAAGCAGGCATTTATTACACTAAATCATGCATATCCAACAGCGTTAACTACATATTCATTATATGGGACTGGATT
>WTSP01002058.1:35216-49795 GCA_025331215.1 Actenoides lindsayi
GCACACCAATCCTTGGTAGTAACTCTAAACATGGGGTGTTATCACTGCTAGAAGCAGACACTGCCTGTGAAAACAGGATTCTAACTTCCAAAAGTGCAGATAGTTAGAAGAACACAGCTGAAAAGCAAAATCACTGAACAGAACCAGTTCTGCTCTCATTCAAACCAGGACATATATATAAAAATAAATACATGAAAAAATATATATAAATTAGAACTCGTGTGGATAAAGTGATTTGTGCAATACAATTCATAAAACAGATCTACATGGCAGTCTATAACCAACAGGAAAATCAGGTTATTTTGTTCTACATATAAAGGAATGAATAGAAATTCTTTCAGCATCCTGTGGTTCATAAACATATTTTGCAGTAAAATAAGGCATAACACTAATCCAGATGCAAAGTCAGGTTAAATCACATTACTGTAAGAAGAAAGACTTGACCAATCCAGGAGTTCCAGGTTATAACTATTTGAAAATAACACCAAATTTCCAAGAAATGAGGGACACCTGTAAGCTAACAAGAAATGACTGATGATTTTATTCACAAAGAGGCTAACCTGCCTATAACAATCTATACAAGAGGAAAGAGAAAATTCAGTTTCATCAGTCACTGACATCTCCTTTTGTTTTCCATGGTCTTTGTAAACTAGGTAAGTCTCTCTATTATACTTCCTCCCCCAACCCCTCCCCCTTTTTCAAGGAAAGGGAGAAAAAGGAGAGTTTAGGAAGAAGGCTAAGGCAGAGAATTAAATCATTGTTTTCTGCCACCATCTTGTACTTAGTGTTTCACTGCTGTACCCAGCAAACTGGAGTAAAGTATTCTACTATGAGGGGCTATTGCTCTGTTCTCTTTAGATCCCTTCAAGCTGCTGCCATCATACCTTCCATATCACACTGCTCTGGACCTACGATCCTCTTTGTGTCCAATACCATCACCTGCTGTCACATTTGCCTTCAGTTTTGTATTTCCATTAGATGGATAACCATCACCAATGAGTCTTGTCCACATGTTTGAGAGAACTCAGCTCCTCCATACTTAAATCAGTCCTGTCTAGAGTTTAAAGTTTGTTGGCGCCGATACCATTTATTACTTAGGATAGAGTAATACCTTATATTAGGACATGTTATTAAGCTACACTGAAACAAATATAACCATTAACAAATAATCTTTTTTCATACCAAATTTAAATTACTTAAATGAAATTTTTGTTCAGGTCACTTTCTTTGTAAACACATCAGAATCAAAACCTTTTCTGTTCCCTGGGATTTGTCTTTCTTAAAGTAAAAAAAGAACAAACAAAACTGGGGAATGGGGGTGGGGAGAGGTAGTAGGATCACCATAACCCCTCCTAAGCTTGTCTTCTTGTCAGGTTTCCTCCCTGGGAATGAGATAATCACACCCTAATTCTCCGGAGAGCCATTCATCCAGTCCTTCTGGTTTTCTTTGATCACAACTAGACATCTTTGTTTATTAAAGCACGTTAGTGAGGTTTGCAGGATCAAACACAGAGATTACCTCACTTCTCCATCAGTTCAAGATCTGATTATTGAAGTAGACTCTTGCTTTTCTAATAAAACCAAAAGCAAAAGCATTCCATTTTTATGAGAGGGTAAAGTATTAATTCTCTGTTGTTGACAGAGAAAGGTGTGAAGTATACTTTTAAAAGTACTTATATGGCTTTAAATATTCTGCCTTTCATTGCTTCTAGCTTCTATCAATTTCTTCACAGTGGCTGTGTTTTCATAGTCTATGAAAACAATGGTCTACCTAAAGCCAGATATATTATGCTAGATAAAAGTTTAGTCTTCAAGCAGAGAGAAAACAAGAATAAAAGTGTTTACCAAATGATTTCTTTAAATAAAATTTGATCAAGAGAAAAGCAGAGGAGAAATGCAGGCTTACCCTAAGGCAGAAGACTAAGATGCATCTTTGTTTCACATTTTTCCAGCAACCTTTTGTTTTTATTGCAGTTTTCAACCTGGAAAATATAAATTATTGTTTTCTCAACTCTCCTTTGATTAGCTTGTATATAACTCTTACTATCATTACCTGTTAGCCTAACTACAGGGGAGGTGTATACTGATTTGGATTCCAGGCATTAATGAGATATAACTGAAATTTGATCAATTTTGCAATATCTTAAATATTGTAGACAATACTTAATTAACATACAAGAAATAGATGTTAAAAACTGACTGCCAGATTATTCTTATTATTGAAGTAGTAAAAACATATAAATCTATATAGTGAATTAAAAAACCCTAAAACTAATTGTTGGTGTTAATTTGCATCATATCCAATTAAGATATTCAGATTGGAGAAACAATGAGATTCAGGATTCTTTATCTTTATTTGATAAAAGGATTAAAAGCCAGTGTTAGGTCTCTGCATTGCCTTTGGAATGAAAATTTGCTGTTCACTGCAAACACACACAAGTGCCCAACTAAAGTCTTCCTCAAATCCAGTGATAAGTTAACCCACCAGGAAAAAATCAACTATTGAAAACTTGTAGTGTAATCACTATGTACACAGGAGTGTATATACTTTATACACTCCTGTAGCCACAAATGTTAAAGTCATAATTTGTCTAAATTGCCTGCCTACTAAAACAGGCTCATGAAATAAAACTTTTGGTTTCCTTTTAATGATAAGACTGCAGAAGGATATCTTAAGATCTGTGAACTAAGAGTCTCTTGTCCTAATCTCAGGAAGGAGTGGTGGTAGAATTATTCCTGTTGCTAGTAACACAGAAAAAGTCTTACAATAAAAGCTAGTTTCTTATGTGAACAACTATGAAAATGCTAAAACATGATTAACAGTACCACAATTTCATACTAAAAGCCCAATCTTTTTACTATCTCTATCCCATACACAACCACATTTGTTTCATGATGCACATAAACCAAATAAACAAAAATAAATGGGTTAATTCAGTCATAAGGGAGGAAAATGCAAGAATCTCATGAGACAAGAACTTCAACAGAGTTGAATTGTTCTTTGGGCATAAAAATAGCAAAACAAGCCTACATTGTTAATATGCTTATTGAGGAAATTTTAGAAATTTCCAGGTAGTACACAGAGAGATGATCTCTGAGAGAGTTTGAACAAGTCAGCCTGTGTACAAGAAATGAATTTTAATATTTCACTTACCATAACGCAGACCTGTCAGCCCTCCTAGGAAGGAAAAAATTCCAGACTAAGACAGTTTGAGGCTTCTGTTTTTGCATAATGCTGCCTGATTCACACACAGAATGTAAATGAAAACATTGCAAAGCATTACACCCTTTCATACACAAGAAAAATACACCTCTTTCTAAAGGGGAAGCTTTACAAAGAATGGCTTCAATAAAAGAAGGGGTAAAACACTCTAATAATATCTATAATGTTCTAATCTCTGCAGAGGAAAGACCTGTATGAAAGCCTCTGTCCAAAATGTTGCTTAAATATATACATGAAATATTTGCATTAATAACCAAATTATTTCCTTACATTTCATCAGCTTCTGTTAACTTTCACATTAGTCACACATAAAGGAGGGGAATATGAAGACACAATAGCCTTGCAGCACAGTTATATTGCTGTTTATTTATTCTGACTTCTAAATATTCACATAAAAGAAGGGATTGTAACCCTTTGCTCTGATCACTCCATGGTGATCATGAAACTGGTGATTCTTATAATCACATCTTCCATGGCAGGCAACAATAGCATAATTAATAGCTCCTGAAATCAACAGCATAAATTGCAATAGTCTGTGAAAACTATTTTTTTTTTTTTTCCTGAGGTTAATGTTTGAAACCAGATGCATTTCTTCCTGCAGGAGCATTTCCTTCACTTCCTAGGGGTATGATCAGTTCTAAAATTTGATAAATTTTCTTCCTAAATTTATGCTTATCAGGGAACACAAATGAATTCTCCTGTAAATTTCCCATCCTTCTCAAGGGTCCTGCAAATTGTCTTGTTTTCAAACTTTTAGGGTACTTATCAAACAAGCAACTACTTAGAATGTGCTACACTTCGGGGAAAAAAACTAAGCAAAAAAACCCCCAAAACAATAACAAAACAAACAAACAAAAAACCACAAACAAAACAAACCACAAACAAACAAACAAACCAAACCCACCAAAACGAAGCAAACACAACACACACACACCCCCCCCCAAAAAAAAAAATAATAATTCCCTCCCATGACAACCTGGCAGCTTAGACAACCAATGCAAAATAAGGCATAGAGAGTCAGGCTAAGAGGTTACAGAGGAATGAAGACAAGCTAACTGATTTCAAAAGAGAGGGACTAATCTCAGGAGAGAGAATACCACCAAATTTCCTGTATGTCGCTCAGCAGCACACATAAATCTTAAAATAACAAAGTGAATAAATAAATTATAACAGAAATAGATATATGAAAATATAGGAATTCCTGGATGTCTGGAAAGTTGCTAAGATAATTATGCAAATTGCTATTGATGGCTTGTAGAAGGAAGCTGGGGCAAGAAGGAATAAACACATGTAGGAAAAAACTGTAGCCTATTAAAAACATTACCAAAACATATAAAAAAGTTAATGAAGACTCCAGAGCTGTGTAAAACAAAGTGGGCTGGTAGAATTCAAGAGGCTGAGAATCTTTAGACAAATGGTCATCATAACCAGAGTCTATCTCTGGCTACAATGACTGTTCACTGTCAATCTGAATCTCTTGTAGAATTTCATACCATTTCAGAAGTAACTGTGAAAAGCAGGTAGCTCATTCCTGAATCTAATATTATCTGAATAATGAAATTGTTAATGGCCTCTTGTTAGCACTGTCCAGAAAGAATATAGGAAGTTATGAAACACTATTCTCAAGTACAGAGAATCTTTTAACAGTACATAATGTTGAATCCAACTTGTCAGAACATTAACCAATCATCAATGTGCTGCATCATTCACTAATTTTGATTAGATAAAATTTTAAAAAAATTAAAAAGCATTCACAGCTAGTTAAAATAATTGTGTTGCAGTTTGCTTCCAGCAACCATTTCAATTCACCATGAATATGGCATTACCTTATGCTGAGGTATTTCTTGTAGGTTTTACATTGAGCTGCAATCAAATCTGAAAACCACCATGTGCAGATAAGAAGGAAGAGTGTTTAAGTGCTCTAAATAGCTATTCATTGTCTCTAAATAATGGCAACAGCTGAGGCATAATTTACTTATCGGGGTGGGTTTATTTTTATTGTTCTAGAAAGTTAGGGCATAAAGTGAACTGAAGAGCCTATGGATGAAAGCCCTTTTCTAAGTTATTATTTCACTCCTCCTACACAGGTTTACGACAAGAAGTGATCCAATCTGCAAGAAAGCTAGTATGTAGAAAGTGGAAAAGTTAATTCAGATTGTCATATATCATCAAAATTAAATTACTTTCAATAAATCATACTGACAATTTAGTGGAGGAATTTTAATGTTGACATTTTTAATGTGATTTTAACATATATATGTTTTTACCACATTTTTTTTTAATTGTTCTCTGTGTCACTATGGAGCTCAATAAAAAGCCTGGGTTTGATAGTCTTTTTGTGCTTTAAATCCACAAATTCCTGTTCATAAGTCACATTTTCTGTGAAGTTATTGACATAAAACAAGTTAGATAGAAGTGTCCTTGCTTCCCCTCCCCAGTATATGTATCTGAAAACAAGTCTGAAGGTAAATCCTATCCTCTGTATCTTATAATCTATAATTAAAAGCTTAAAGAGAAAAATTAGTAGTATAAACAAAATATTCTTTATTTTAAACTCAAATAGACTAATATAAATACACTTGTATTTCCATAGACACTAATATTATTTATAATAGATCAACACAAACCTCACAGTTTGCTTAGTAATAGATTTTATGGGTTTGCAGTTTAATGGTTAAGTTTAATGATTTATTTTTTTTCAGATAAATAAATTGGTCCCTGTGTGTGGTAATGAATTTCTGGAAGAAATTGCTATGTAGTGTATTTGGGATTGTTTTAAGCTGTATAGATTCTCAGGTGACATTCTGGCATTTTTAAAATGTGTGGTATTTATTCACAGTAGCTGCAAATTCATGGACACGCATGATATTATCACAGTATCTTGTAACTGAGTTCTAAACATGACTGTGAGAGGAAATATTTTTTTCTTATATCTTTCTTTTGTGTATCTTTTTCTAAACCACAGTACTGTTTTAAAGTATTTTTTATTATGCCACAAATAAGTCCAAAATCGAAGTCAGGTTGTGACTATCTATTATTATAAAAACATTATAGCTATGTGAAGATATGCAGTACCTTCCAAACTGACTCTTGACTACATCATTTGAGAGGGGAGAAGCAGATACAATGGGGAGTTCAATGGTTAAAGCAGTGGAAACATTCTTTCATACACTTGCTCTCACACATGCTTTGTGCCACACATATTTTTGCTTAATCTCTTTCTGATTTATTTCCCCAGCTATGGTTCTATGATTCTATAACCCCAAAGAGTGATATTTAATAAGGATGAAGAAAAGACACCAAAGGAATGGTGCTGATGAGACACAATTTATGCAGGATATCGTAAGGTTGTCAGAAAAAAATCATGTAAGGAGGCCTTTTATCACTCAGAATATTCTCTATGCTATTTCACAATCTAGCGAAAGAGACATTCCAGCGAAAGACAATCCAATATCATATTTCCTAAACCAAGCAAGGTGTCATCATGAAATCGAAAGCGCTATGTTTCCACAACAGAATTACTGGACAAACTCAAACAACACCTGTTTGCAATAGGGTAACAAGGGTAAAATTACCCTTTCCTGTTCCAATACTATTAGTTAAAAAAGTCTGGGAAATGGACTATACTCAAAACGGAGAAACAACTGGCCATCTTAATTGAGAACATGTGAAAATAAGAAAGTATGGTCAAATAAGGTAAAGGTCTGTTATAAGCTAGCTTTCCATTTTTCAGGTCAGTTCTCTAATACGGAAATAACTTCCAGGCACACCTTTTTATGCATTTGCACTATGTTACTAATTCAAAACACTGTACAAAACATAGACACTATTATTTCTTAATTTAGATTTGGGTAAGGTGGAAAATTAAGGGCAGCGTCTCTGAGCTTAATTTCAAAAAGTTCATATACTCACATCAGTACTCTGATAAAACCAAAACCAAAACCAAAACCAACCCCAACCACAACAAAACCCAAACCACCAAAGAGCAATAAACCACGCTTAACAGTTCTTACTGTGGAGATTCTGGATGGTGTGTCTAAGTGCATTCACTACCATAATACTGAAAAAAATGGAATAAAAAAGGAATATTAAGAGTGATTATTTGAGACAAAATCTTGCTGTTTAGACAAGCCCAATGTGCAGAGTGTGCTTCACAAGTAGAAACAGACTATAATTTGAGACCAGATTCTGGTATTAATGTAGTAAAGAAACACCCACAGGTGCCCTAAGTAAGTGTTAAAAAAGTTAGAGAATAAATTTAAAAGATGAAAATACCTATTGACAGTGATTTGCATTTGAAGAACACATGGGAAGAAATTTTTTGAAGAATGCAGTTTAATGAAAGTCAAAGGCAAGATGTTAGCTTCCTTCACTCAGCATAAACACATCTATGGAACTAAGTGCCATAAAGCAGCATAGCAATACAAGCAGCATAGGAAAAACATAAGTACAGTCCACTTTGTGAAGTTTGTACCTGCAGGTATTCCCAGAGGCAGTCACACAGACATGATTATATACTTGCAACTGCAATTTCTCTCTTCCTCACCCATGCAATTTATTCTTTTTCTGAGCTTTTGTAATCTCGGTCTCCTTTCAAACTTTTTGAACTTGTTCTTGGTACTTTTGCCAACAATAACTCCAGGTTCATAAAAACAACACTAGAAAACTGATAATACATATGCAAAAATCTTCTAGTATTCATTCTCTTATATATTCACTGAATCTTTATTCTGATTCTGAAAATGAACAAATTGTCAGAGGACAAAAACTGGTAGAACATCACGTTCCACAAGAACTTTAGCCTATGATTCATTTCCTAATGTAATAATCAGTTTTCATTCAATTACCGCGAGGTTTCCAGGAAAACAACACAGTAAAATACAACATTGGGGGTCTAATTTCTTGCATAAAAAAGACATGTATATCCAACTTGTTTAACTTAAAAATAAAATAATGTTTGTTCCAAAAGATAATATGCATATTCATGCACTGAGTTTAGTGGCAAATTACAAAATCAAAGGTTGAATTTTTTGGGTTTTGACTTATACACCATCATCAAGAATGCAAATGCTGCAGAAAAAAAATTATAGACCACAGACTCCTACTTCATATTATAGGGCTACATGAGACCTTCTGATGAGGCAAAAGAAAATTTAAGGTGTTTTGAACATCCATCCCCTGGAGTTTCCACACCCCTGTCTTTATGTACTGGGCATGACATCAGTATGGTATTGAATAGCACCTTGACTGGTTAGGTTGTCTATCTGATTGAGACCCCTCCCTCCCAGCTTCTGGTGAAAACTGACCATATCCTATCTGAACGCAGGACACTAACTTAATGGGGTCAACCCAGAGCTGCACTCTGGAGACTTGGCCTTCTGCAGCCTCCCACCAACCATTCTGGTGGTAAGAGAGCACACTTCCACTGTATTTTTAATTTGTTTCAAACAGTAAGAACAGGATTCAGGTAACTAAATAGAAATCTCTCTCTTTGAGAGCCTAAGGACTTTCTTAAATTATCAGAAACATATGAATGGGGTTAACAGACAGAACACAAACCTACAGGTGACAATGCTTTTCTGGAGCTAGAGCTTAAGGCCAAGCAGGATCATGTAACTCATTCTAAATGACACATGAAATTTCACTGTTAAGCATGAGGAAAAACCCTAAGGTTCCATGCAATGTTTTGATTTTGAAAAACTTGTTTTGTTATTTTTTTTTTCAAACTGAAAACAGTTAATAAGCAAATGTCTAACTTGAGAATGCGTCTTTGAAATGCAATATTAGAAATACCATGTTTTCATATTACTTCTATTCAGGTCTCACCTTCAAAAGGAATAAATAAAACCACAGGGTTTTTGCCAATAATTAGTATACTGAAGGTTGTGAACATGAAAATTTCTTCTGAGTAAAATAAGTGGTAGATTTCAACACTACCAAAAAACTATTTGTGCCAGGTTGTCAGAATATGTTATGAAATATAGTAAAATATGTACCATATAAAAATGAACTCACCTAATTTGAAAAGATACACTAAAAATCCTGTACCAAAGTGATATATTTGCATGAATACTCTTAATTCTTTCTACCCTTCAACAAAGATTTTGTTGAAGAATTCTTTCTGAACTATACATATCGTCTAACCACTGCAGACCTCCAGCTGGTGATGTATATGATCACAAACCATTAAGGGGTACATTAAGAAGAGTGTGACCAGCGGGTCAATGGAAGTTCTACTCCCCCTCCCACTCTGTCCTAGTGAGACCATATCTGGAGTACTGTGTTCAGTTCTGGGCTCCCCAGTTCAAGAGGGACAGGGAAATACTAGAGAAAGTCCAGGAGAGAGCTACAAGGATTAAGGGACTGAAACATCTCTCTTATAAGGAAAGGCTGTGAGACTTGAGTCTATTTTACCTGGAGAAGACTGAGAGGGGATCTTATCAATGCTCATAAATATCTGAACAGTGAGTGTCAAGACGATAGGGCCAGATTCTTTCCAGCGGTGCCCTGTGATAGGATGAGGGGCAACAAGAGCAAACTGGAACACAGGAAGTTCCACTTCAACATGAAGAAAAACTTCTTTACTGTGAGGGTGATGGAGCACTGGAACAGGCTGCCCAGGGAGGTTGTGGAGTCTCCTTCTCTGGCGATTTTCAAAACCTTCCTGGATGCAAATCTGTGTAATGTGCTCTAGGTGAACCTGCTTTGATTGGGGGTGGGACTTCAACCCCTCCCTTCCAACCCCTACCATTCTGTGTGAAATCCAGACTAATTGGTTAATTTAGGCAGGCATGTTATCACTAGAGTTATCACTAGAATTAAAGGATCCATGGAATGCTTACAGCTGTGGGTTTTAATTATACATACCAGAGTGTCTACAACACTTTGCCATTATGTGGCAACCATGCCGTAGAAAGTGATTGTGGCTGTACCACTAACCTTATGCTCTGAAATAATAAAAGCCAGTTTACTTTTTTGATGAAAGCTATAGAAGGATGACCACAAACACTTGCTTAAGTTTAAGAGAAAATATACTGTAATTGTAGGAACACAAGACATGGTTTCACATAGAAACCTCTTTATCCATTTCGACACAGATCAGATGGTATTCTCAGATGTTTTTCAGGTCCTTGTGTATATTCAGTGTTAAAGTTATTAGTAAAGTCATTCAGATCTGGTCAGCTCTGGGTGTTATATCCAAAGCAAACAAGTTTAACAGCAATGAAAAACTGAGGGGTTTTTTTCTCATATTTGTTTCTTACCCTACACTGAAAAATTATTTTTTTTTTCATATCCTATCACCTAGGCTGTATTTGCATAAAATATTATACTTGTACTGATAGTCACACAGCAATGAGTAAGACAAACAAGCATTAAAACCCAGGCTTGTTTAGATGTCATCCTCCCTTTGAAGAGGAAAAAAAAGAAGGCATAATCAAGATGCTTGCATGGCTGCTATACAAACAGGACTAAATCAGACCTGGATAACTAACAATTTTTATTATTCTTTTCCACACAGGTGGCAATCATGTACATCTTCGGAATTAAGCTAATATTCTTGGATTTATTCTTATCACAGTATTTCTTATTCTTATCATATCTTGTTAGTATCATATGTTCCTATTCTTACAATAGTATATTCGCCATGACTCTGTAATTCTTCTTCAAAGTGAATTTATCCTTAAATACTCATAAGGAGAACTGTACACAATATTTCACAGAAGTATAACTCCTTTCTGACCGACAATGTCTGGGCTGATGTCTCCTGGGATGAAATTTCTCTTTTTCACTGTCACATCACATTGTTGGCATTTATCATTGTGTAAACAAGTACATTTCTTCTAACCTGTGACTCTCAACTGACAGGCATTCAGCTGGTATCAGAAGCCCTTGGTAACAAACCTCAGGTACATGGCTTGAAATATTATATATTATAATTAATTCCTTTTCATTTTTCCAGTTGTCAGTGCTTGATGATGCCTCCCAGCTTTGTGATTAACTTCATCATACTGTTACAGCATGGTCATTAAAAAGGATAATGAAAGTGATCAGGCTCAAGATTCATTAAAAAAAAACCCCAACAAACTCCTTGCCCTGATCTGCTTCTCTAGAGTTCTCTAGTTTATGTATCTCACAAGAGAAAGTTCTAGTCTTATGTGGGTGAATATATTATCTTCTCACATGATAAAAATGCTTCTGAACATTGCTCAGAGTATTAAATGTTGGAAAAGAAAGTTAGTGAAAAACACCATCTCCCAAAAAAACCCATAAGATTAAACTAAATCTCATCTGTGCACTTTAACTTTATGTATCACAGACAAAAATCCAGGCTTTAATTTGCTCATACATGTTTAGCATTCACACTGAATTTTCAGTCAAAAGCTACCTGCTGATGTTTATGAAGACACTAATAATTTATCATTTATCCTTTCACATCACCCTATGAACTGGTTTGAGTTACTTTACTTTTGTAGAAGTTGATTGGCTTTTAGAACAGAACATGTAAGTACTTGAACAGAGATGCTTGCAGAATTTGTTGCTTGTATTTCTATGACAGTAAAAGCTATACTGAAAAGTATGATAACCTCATTTCACATTGATAAAAAACACGCAGACTGTTCCACTGTGGTATTTCACACCCTAAAAAAATGAGAGAGCACAGGGAGTACACACAGAACCGTATTATGAACTTAAATAAGTGTCAGTTTTATACAAACACCATCACAATGATCATGCACAGAAGCACAAAAATATTTTAAGCATACTTCTCTGTTTAATGTTTCACAGGGAAAGGCCAGAAAGAAGCTAGATCCAGGCCACAGACTTTTGTTGATCAGTTTGTAGCAATAGAGCAGAAAAACCAAACAACAAAAGTCATTGAATAAAAAGATTTAAAAAAAAAGAAAGAAAGAAGAAAGAAAAAAAAAGATGTCTAGGTTTATAAAAACAGTATGATGAAATTTAAGAATGTCAGTCTTGTAATAACACACCATAATATGCAGCTTTGGATTAGTACTGAGTATGTAAGCAACTTTTACTCATTTACATGTGAACAGTTGTATACTCAACATTTTACCATAAAACAAAACAAATTCCTACAAACCAATGGGGGTTCAAAAGGTATTACTGATTTTGGGCATATTTATTTAAGCACCTCTACCTGATTTTCAAAGAGCAGGTGCCTTCTGTAGAAATAAAGAAGAAAAGGAGAGGAAAAGACAAGCAATCTTAATGTGCCTACTTAAATTCCCAGATATTAAAGTGTGTTAATTCTTGGTCATTTTCCAACCGAAGGATGATTTCTTGGTTTTTTTATGCTTTTTTTTTAAAGATTGTTGAAAGAAGCTTTCTTAATTTTATATTGGAATAGAGACAAACTGGGGTTCAACTGGTAAAGTAACATATAACTAGAATTTCCAGGAAAGAAATATTCAGATTCAGTGGCTCCATATTTATTCAAGTGTTTTTACAAGCCTACACCTAAATGGCAATGAATAAAAAATAACTAATTTAAAAGTATATCTTCCCAGCTACACAATCAGGGACCTGTTTTCACAGCATGAGCAATTTGCAATAGTTTGAGGCAAAAATCATTCTCGTACTTGAGGCTGTAGGAATAAAATGGTTGGAAGATGTGGACTTCCAAGACATTATCTAATTTGATCAAGTTAGATAAGATTTATTGTTATGCTATATTGTGATCCAAAGGGATAAGAACATCATTTCATCCCACGTCTCAGTCTAAGTAACAATATTTTCAATTAACAAAGTTTAGAGAATCTGAAAAATTTCTATAACATAGTGCATGTACATACATGAACACTACTTAATTTCAGTGTACGAAGTTCTGCTCTGCATAAAGGAGGATAATTTGCTTTCCTAAAATTTTTGTCTCAGATCAGTATCTAACAGCTGAGGTCAGGAAAGGGGTTTGTTTGAAAAAGACATCAGTAGGAAGGAATGCAAATGTGCAAGTCATCTGAATACACATAATTTCAACATCTAGGCACGTCAAATTAATATCTTTATGAAACAGCAATTCTGCAGGTGATACCACAGTATTAATTGCTACATTTCAATTGAAATGGTAATTTTCTGTCAGGTGATAGATATACTTGTATGTCAAATGGTACCTAACTGGGAGTGCTGGAAGGATTCCCTTTGTTAATGATTTTTTTTTTTTAACAAAAGAAAATTAAATTTAAGTCAGCCAAAGTCTGCAGCATCAGAATTATTTTCAGAATCAAACATAGGACCAAGTGACAGCTTTTAGTCCATGTCTATAGTGAAATGTTTGGATGTAGCTACTGAATAGGAACCAAGTACATAACTGCCATCTGCCATGGATCTTTACAAAGAAAAGAAAAAAATATTTGGAATTTTTTTTTCCCCCAAGAATGTCTCAGGAATTAGTCTTCTGAATCCCAGACACTTGATTGTGTATATGTCTCCTCTTCCAACTTCCTCCCTCTACCCCATCCTTGTAGGGAACACAGGTGAAATTGGCATAGATTTCCCCTGTATGTCTGAACAGAATTTCTCCTCTGATGGCAGTCAGTACTATTATTGTATGTAGTACCACAGACTGACCAAAATGAGTTAAGGAATTCTTGGTCATACACTGAGTTCCTTCAGAGTCCAGCAGGAAGAGTTCAAACTCAATGCCAGATTGCTGCATTTTCATGTCAGTGGTGCATTACTAAATTTTATAGCTGGTCCAAATGAACATTTGTTCCTTTTTTTCTTTTTAAAAATCCAACAACATCTTGGGTGCATTTTGTTTTCAGTAACTTATGACTGAAAAAGTCTGTTGGAAACAAGTCTTACTGGAAATACTAACATTTTAACCTCAAGAAACAGCAAAAATTACTTTGTAAAGACTTCATAATTTGAAGTTTTTTCTAATGAAAAGTTATAGTTTTTAACCTCTAAGTATTTATATTTGTGGTTTATCTCTGGCCACAATTCTTCAGGTAAAGTGTTGCCATTATAACAAGAATCACAGAGTCATAGAAAATCCTCTTCTGATAAAATCAATTTTTATCCCTTCAGTGATAGGAAGTGAAGGCATACATTTAGGGTTAGAATTCTAAACCTAGTGAAAATCATAGCAGAAAAGCCTCACAGAAGTGTGAAGTCTAATTAATGGTGTTTTAAAAAATATTAATTATTAACTACTTTACAAACCTTTCATGTAGTTTTTCAGCTGAAGTACACATCATTTAAACATATAAAACATATTTTTTGTTTAAAAAAATAAAGTCAATTATTCTGTAATTGACCTCATATTTTCTTAATTCGTTTATACCATAAATGGAAGGAATAAGTACTAATAGCTGCAGGTGCACCTTCTGAA
>WTSP01002058.1:73887-91547 GCA_025331215.1 Actenoides lindsayi
GATAATATAATATATATAATATATATATTTAATATGTATAATATAATATATTACAATTTTAGATTATTTCCTGAAGTAAAATATTTCTTTATTCTTTTCACTTCTTTTCATACTGAAATAATTCTAGAATATTCTATATAATTAAAGCTCCTAAACAGGTGCTTGGCGCTAAAATGCTGTTTGCACTAAATGTCATTCTAGCACAGATGCTAGCATGTTTATCTATAAATTCCTGAGTAATATATTTTAATTACTAAATTATAATGATGACTATCTAATGTCATCAAATGCTTTATCACAACAAAATATCAAAACAAAATATTGTTTTGCCATATTGTACAAAACAGTAAGCTTTCTGGGTTTCTATTAATGTGTAATATATTATATGACAAAACCACCTTTTTAAGGAAAGTTTTAGAAAAATTCGATAACTGTAGCTTAGATTTTGAAAAGTGGTTTGAAAAAGTAAATGTATAAAGATGGTTTATGCTTTCTAAGCTAAATTTATGAATTTAAAATAAAACAATGTTTGCTTTTTATAATTTTCTAACTTGCTCTTCACTTATTAATTCAGTGAAATTCTTTCTATTCCATTGGTAGTTAGATGTAGGATTGGGTTCCTAATCTAAAGTACTTAACAGTTTTAAGACTCTTCAACACATGATTAAATCACATGACTACAATTGTTTGATTGATTCAGGCAAGATGACAGACAGGACAATCAAAATATATTTCCCTACAAGCACTGCATTTCTTTCACTAGAAATATCAAACATCAGATAACGACAATTCATTTTTTAATATTCTAAAGGGATCACTTCGATCATTTGTCAATTTTCTGTTGATCTTGGGGTGTCTTTTTAGTATTTTAAATAAATTTGTTTAAACAAAGTACACTTTCAATGGACTTCCAGACTTCTATGGGTTTGATTTGGTTGGAAGAGACCTTTAAGATCATCGAGTCCAACAGTTATCCCAGCACTGTCAGGTCACCACTAAACCATATCCCTGAGTGCCACATCTACACATCTTTTAAGTATCTTCAGGGATGGTAACTCCACCATTTCCCTGAGCAGCTTGTTCCTGTGCTTTATAACCCTTTCTATGAAGAAATTTTTCCTAATATCAAACCTAAAACACTCCTGGTGAAACTTGAGGGCACTTCTCTTGTCCTATTGCTTGTTACTTGGAAGAACAGGCTAAACCCCACTTTGCTACAATCTCCTTCCAGGTAGTTGTAGAAAGTGATAAGTTTTCTTCTCGGTCTCCTTTTCTCCAGGCTGAACAACCCCAGCTTATGATTTATATCTTTGTTTATTTTATTAAGAACATTTCAGCATATTTAAAATTTTTCAATGAAATTTTGAGAAATTGGCAAAATATTGTGAAACAGAGAAAAAAGACATTACATTTTGTTTCCTCATTTTTTTTTGCATTACCTAATTTTGAAATCTCAGTCACTATCTTTAGAAAATAAGGAAGACTAATCAGAAGTATTTGAAAGGGGTATTTAAAAAATTTCTAGACTAGTTCACTCAACTTGAATGCATCTGCTTCCTCATTTTCAATGTAAGCAATATGTAAGGCTATAAGCCTTGTGGGAAAATGTTTACTATGTGAGACTTTATATTTCTACAAATTTAACGTGTCACAAACTGATGTGTCTACTTTTATGTGTCTTTAAGTTGTTGATTAACTTTTTATCTCATATTTTTATATGTTAGCATTTTTTTTATGTTGACACAGGAAATTTCTCTTTGTCAGTTACTTACTATTCCAAATTCACTTTTATTAGATAAGCTTTAAAATTAGAACTCAACTCAAGGTATTTCAACCTTACTTATTTAAGCACTTTCTCAACATGCTTTCTCCTTGCCATTAAAAAAAAAAAAAAAGTATAGTTCAAGCTTTGGAACTAGTGTGTTATTTATTTAATGAAAGAAAAAAGTGCAAATGACATTTCACAGCTGATGCTCCAAGGCATCAGCTACTGTTGTACATGTATCATAGCTTAAGTGTATATTGTGAGTTTTGTACAGACAGAACTGATTTTCCCTTTGCACTTCATATTTCCTTATTTAAAAATAAGAAAATAAACTCTCAGGCATGCATGTCAAAGAAGTTCAGTATGAATACACTTATTTCTCTGCATAATTTTATAATTCGTATTTAAATGTCTTATAGAACTGGAAATAAGTGAAAGTTTGAACAACATTTATTTCAAAGTATCTCTTAAAGACCAATTATAATGAAATTGGGAAGATTTTCTGTAATACTAGGTAGTTCTGAATCTCTTTCTCACCCTTTTTGAATTTATATTTTTGTTGCCTCTTTTGCAATAGACATACTAAACCCTTTATCTTCAGGATGTTAATCCTTCACGTAGCACTGTTAATTAAGTTCCTAAGTGTTTAACAGAGAACTGTCTGTCTTTTTTTTCCATGTAATCGTGTACTTCAATAATATCAGTTATTCTTTGAAATAAACTAAGAGTCTGGCAGGCAGCTATCATTTCATATGAGAATTTCTAGGTTTTTTTTCTCTCTTTTCTACAAAAATTTTGACTTTACTCTTTTAAAGTGAAAATCTGCAGAACACAAAAAAGTCTGAAAAGTCTACCTGACACAGAACTTGGTGTAAATTGTTAGAAAAAATAAGGTTAAATATTAATGATACTGATACTTTCACTCCTTAAAAAGTCAGTGGTAGCTTACATAGGAGGAAAATAATTTCCAGTAAGATTGGTTCCGTATTAGATGTGACATGCCCCATTTATTCAGCACAGTATCTATAAAATAACTACACTGCTGATCAGGTGCATTAAGAATTTTTCATCATGTTCTGGTTTTCCACTTCTTAATCATCCTCAGTTACCAACTACTTTATATACCATGAAACTAGACAAAAGAGTGTCCTGTTTTGATCTCAGATGATAAATGTAAAACTCTACTAATATTAGGTAAATGTTAACCATTTAATAGAAAAATGTCAAATATCGCTTTATTTTTTTTTCTGTCTTAGATAAATAGTGTTCATACTTAATTACAATCTTTAAATGTGTTTCAGGTAAAAGTATCCATTCTAAATATTTAAAATTCACTTTTTAAATTCTTCACACTGTATTTGCATCCAAACAAAGAATAGGCTTTTTGGAAATTACAATACTGTCTAATTTTCCCGGGAAACTAATTGTTATTGCACTTTTTATTTCTTTTTTTTTTTTTTTTTACATTTATTATGAAGGTCTTTTTCTTCCAAACTTTTTATGTACTATAGAGTATCTCTTTCTCAAAATCCTGTAAAGCAGTAGAAAAGTCAGAATCCAATCTCAAAATTCACAGTGCTATATACGAAATACAATATTTATAACCAGGAAAAAACAGTATTTAAAACCTTGATAGGGAAAAAAGGTGTGTAAAGATTAACTTGAAAAGCAATAGACAATCTCTAAACTCATGTCAAGACTTAAATATGAGCAATTTGCTGTTAATAACAGAGGTACTAATATTTATCTTAATGATAGACTAAGTTCTTGAGTCATGCATTTTTAGGGCCAGAATACTGGTCCTAATTGGAACTCTCAATATGATTTCTCCAATCAAACAGACCAACAAGCATTATTTAATTAACTCTAATTTAATCCAGTGTAGGCATCTGCTGTGTTGAACACCAAGGGAAGACAGAGAAGAAAGAAGGTATGCATTTAACAAGTCATTTCCTAAGCAATGTGTTTGGAAACTCTCCAAAAATAACTCAACCTTCTGTAAATTTATACCATCTGGGGTAAAGTTTTTGTCAGCATCTCTCCCTGCTTGACAGCATCAGAGCTGATATCCTTGGGAGGGCTGATCAACGCAACTTTCTCTCTGTTTAACATTCAGGGTTCTAGTCCTATTCCACACTTCAGAGATTATTTCCTCTGACCTGCATTCAGTAGATGATGGCTACTTCCTATTGCATTTTCATTCACGCTGAACATCTGCCAGATTTTGGTAAAACTGATGTTATAAAATTCCCTTATAGTAGGTATCTCTGCAGTTGGAAAGAGGAAAATAAAGTGCCTCGATCAAAATAAACATTAATTTGTTTATTCCCTTCCATATCTAAAATTCATTTATGTACATAAAAAAACCCACAGCATAGTCCTCAAAATGCATAGAATCATAGAATAGTTTGTGTTGGAAGGGACCTTTAAAGGTCATCTAGTCCACAGCCCCCTGTAATGAGCAGAGACATCTTCAGCTAGACTAGGTTGCTCAGAGCCCAGTCCAGCCTGACCTTGAATGTTTCCAGGGATGGGACATCTACCACCTCTCTGGGCAACCTGTTACAGTGTTTCACATCCTCATTGTAAAAAATTTCTTCCTTATATCTATCTACTCTGAATCTATTCTCTTTTAGTTTAAAACCATTACCCCTTGTCCTATTGCAACAGGCCCTACTACAATGTTTGTTCCCATCTTTCCTATAAGCTCCCTTTAAGCACTAAAACGCTGCCGTAAGGTCTCTCTGGAGCCTTCTCTTCTCCAGGATTAATAACCCAAACTCTCTCAGTCAGATAGCATTAATGATGTAATAAAATATACCCTCAGTTCATCAGCAGTTTAACAGCACTCAGTGGTGATGCTTTAGACGTAGTAAATGAATGTGTTAATTGTATTCCATTTACAGTTTATCTGCAACATGTTTCCTTTTCTGAAAGCTAAGAATTATGTAAGCACAGCTGTCAGGGTGCGATTTCTGAAAAAAAGCCTGCAAAACAAATAGTTTTGCATATTGACATGCCAGAAGGAGTGACTTGCTAAAAAGTTTTGTAAATGTTGACATGCAGCCTTCATGTACAGTCTGAACAGGCTGATGCCAATACTACTGCACTTGGCCTACCATCATATCCATTTTATCTGTATCTGGCCCATTTTATTTTTCAGTAAAATACATATTAACATTCTCCAGTAGCTATCATCCTTGGATATAATGTTGGAATGTTCTTTTCCTACAAGTGGTCTTTTGCGGGAACATTCCTGGAGGAAAACAGGCATGCCTGCTATCAGCAAGACTGTGTGGGAATAAATTGGGCTGCGGGCAATGACCTTGAGGTATACTTCAGAACGGCAAAGGAGGAAGCACAAAGCAGTGAAGCAAGAAGATAAGAAGAAAGTAGAATATAACCAGGATGGGAGGTGGTGATGGAGGTGGTGTAGGACAGCCAATTACGTATTAGCTTAGGACGCGTGAACAGCTCATGTATAAACATGTATTCTAGTTTACAGCTGGGGACATATGTGCTATTGTATGGTTCTGTTGGTCTAAACTCAACTTCTAAACTTTTGGGTTTTGACCAATCTTTTAAACAAAGCTAGTAAAGTCTAGACAGCACCTTCAAAACACAAAAACAATTAACTGCTTCTCATTTTTACCACTTTTATGATATCTAAATTTTGTAGGGTGTGATAGGAATACTGAAAATATTGTGAGAATGACTGCTGCTCAGATCTCCAGTCCAGTGTTGTTGATTGGAAAAACAACAACAAAAAAAGATAAATAATAGAATGGTAAGTATGTTATCTAACTGGACCTCAAAATCCTTCAGGTTAATCTCTGATGACTAATGAAAACTACAGCAATATAAAATTGCTGACTTAAAACCAGTCATATTTAGGTAAGCAATTTCTGGTTTTACCACTGCAGTCCCAGACTTGTGAGGTTAAGTGAGGCATTACAATCTTGTAAACTTGGTTGGAATAGCTGAACAAAATATATACCTGAAAACAAACTGAATAAACCAGCTGTGCAGATGGAGGTTCTATGGAAACTAGAGTCTGCATGCCCACGAGTTGAGCTCTAGAGGGTACTATGACCTGAGAAGAGTGGGCTGATGCAGTTTTGTATCTGCTGTTTGAATATCCAGTATTCCAGGGTGCTGTGTCCTTTCCATATAGGTATTCCTAGTTGACAAAGAATTATGATAGAGGGATGGGAATTGCCTCATTTTCTCTCCTGCCCCTTCTTCCATCCCTCAAAGACAATTGAATCCTGCTTTAAAGGAAGCTAAGAAGCTGATGGGAAAATACTCTGCTTTCCTTAATATTACTAGTTTCATAATAATATTTCCAAAACTCCAGCCTCAGTTGAAGACATGATTTCAAGATAATATTATACCCCTTTAGTGAAGCTCAGGGCTCTATAATGCTCTTGTCTGCTCACTAGATCAAAAAAGGTTATGTCTGAAGTGTTGACTTAACTGTAGGAATGATTGTAGCACACAGAAGTAAGTTGATTGATTGATCAACACACTTTAAGTTATTTTTGTAAAGATGCCACAGAACAGAGTACATTCTACATATTTGAGGAAAACATTGTAAAGAAATCAGCCGTTTTCTGGTTCAGTTCATCCACCTTTTGACTTTTCACAGCAGAGGCAAATTTCCTTTTTTTTTTCCAAAACGTTCTAGAGATGATCAGGCTCTTAAAGCACGAGATAGAGGAAAAAAAGTAAACTGAGCTTGTATACAATTGTTACTTCCTTCTGCCAAGTATTACCTACTGCCAAATCTTCTTGACAACTAAAAATCAGTGGTTTCTTCCATTTTGTTTTTAATTTTAAGCTTAAATGCATACCATGAGTTTGGAGTTTTATGGAAAGTTCTGCTGTCATATTGATTCTGTATTTGTATTTCCTGCAGATATATCTGACCGATAACTTACTAAATTATATAAGGTGTAGTGGGCTTGTTTTGGTTTGAAATATTGATGACATTCACCAAGTTTTAGAAGCTATCATGAGTTATGTTGGAGAAAACAAGAATTTTTATGTCAGTCATTTTGAATAATTTTGCATACTGAGATTAAATGAGAATCAAACATAACAGCAGCTTTTGCTAAACAGGTGAAAATTGGTACAATTTCATATCAGTGTTAATGAAAAGAACTTTACTGAAAATTTAGATTAGAACTTTATAAATTCGAAGTTACTTTTCACTTATTGATAAGTATAGTGTGTCTTAGGGAATCATGATTTATTTATACTGTAATGCTACTTGTATACTGCATATACTGCAATAAATATTGACATGTCTTCTCTGTTTCAATAGGGATGTATTTGATCTTCCTCTAAGACACTTTCCAGGACTATAAGTGCAACTAGAGGAAAATGCAGTTTACAGAAACCTCATTAAGCATAGTTAGCTTAGTTAAGCCAGTTTCTAACCTGGTTTTGTTGTTGTTCTATGCCATGCTTTTATATTATGCGAATAAAACATAAATTTTCCTTTAAATAAGGCTATTAATGATCCCCTGATAGTTTTAGAGTATAAAATTCTCTACAGAGAACACAACGTATATGGTTAGCATGTTTCTGTAAAACATCAGAAAAAAAATTAACGTATAGATGCTGCACAGCATCTTTGTTTCTGAACTAATCTCTCATTTTGAGGTATCCTTTTTAATGTCATCAGTTTGCTGGTTTGACTGCTGACTTCAGACAACTGTAATATATTGTACTGCAGAATTAATATTTCCCCATTTTAAAAAAAAAATAATTTAAAATGGAAGCTTGATGTTTCTTAAGCCAGTGGAGGAGTCCTTAGTCCAACAAAGAAATTATTTCTGAAATGTTTTCCTGTAAACAGAAAGAGAAATCCACTGTTGGTGTCTAGCTTAAAGTTATCACACAGTTTGTGCAAGCAGCTATATGATGCAGTGGATTTGATTCTAATGAAGTGTGTGCACTGAGTGAATTTAAAATTTTTGTCACTATTGTCAAATATTTGCAGCTCTAAAAAGCAAAGACTTGTTTTAAATATGGGTTCACTGAGAGACATGAATGCTGTAACCTTTTGTACTGCATCAAACCTAAAATTATACAGGGTTTTAGATGAATGAGTTTTTTATGTATAGATGTCTGTGAATGGTAAAGTCATGGTTTGTTTGGTTGTTTGTGATTAGCTATTTCAATTTCTCTTCTCCTCTCCTCTTTTCTTTTTTCCAATGTGTGTAACAGACCTTAGTATTATAATTTTAATGGCATTCTTGAAATGTGGAAGGGTTTATAGTGTAAATATCAGATTACTTTGGAAAATGTCAGAAATCAAAAAGTCACATTACTATGAGGTGAAAGAATTAGTGGACATACAGTACCTACTATATAATTCATATGGTTTTGATTTGACTTCAATTCTCAAACAGAAGCGCAGATTCTGTGGGTTAGTTTCAGTATAATCAGGCTAGGATTAGGCTTTTTCCACACTTTTCAGCTCACCAACCTGGACTAAACTGTCATGTAAAATACTTGCGATAACTTCTCCTGACCAAATCCAAATCCAAAACTAGGTTAGATTTTTAAACTTAGATTAGAATAGGAGGTGATATTTATCTCAATTGTGAATAAAAGACTACTTTCTTAAACCAATCTCTAATATAAAATGCAGAATTTACAGAAGGCAGAAAAGATATGAATGGTGCAGTTGATATACCAGAGGAATGGGATGTCATCCAGAGGGACCTGAACAAGCTGGAGAGGCACTGGCCCAGGTGAACCTCATGAGATTCAACAAGACCTGAGGGAGTCCTGCACCTGGATCATAACAATCCTCATTATCAATACAAGCTGGGGTGATAGAAAGTAGCCCTGCAGAAAAGAACTTGGGGGTTCTGGTGGGCAAGAAGCTGGACATGAGCCAACAATATGCACTTGCAGCCCAGAAGGCCCATCACATCCTGGGCTGCACCAAAAGAAGCATGGCCAGCATATTGAGAGAGGTGATTCTGTCACTCTGTTCTGGTGAGACCTCGCCTGGAGTAGTGTGTCCAGCTCTGGAGCCCTCAACACAAGAAGGACGTGGACCTGGTGGCATGGGTCCAGGGAAGGGTCACAAAAATGCTGAAAGGGCTGGAGGACCTCAACTACGAGGACAGGCTGAGTGAGTTGAGATTGTTCAGCCTGGCAAAGAGAAGGTGCCAGGAAGACCTTATAGAAGCCTTCCAGTACCTGAAGGGGGCCTACAAGAAACCTGGAGAGGGACTGTTTACAAGGACATATAGCAATAGGATGAGGGACAATGGCTTTAAACTAGAGAAAGTTAGATTTAGATTGGACATTAGGAAAAGGTTCTTTACTATGAGGGCAGTGGAACACTGGAACAGGTTCCCCAGGGAGGTGGTGGAGGCCCAGTCCCTGGACACATTCAAGGTCAGGCTTGATGAGACTCTGAACAACCTGATCTAGTTGAGAAAGCCCCTGCGTACTGCAGGGTGGGTTGGACCAGATGACCTTTGGACGTGCCTTCCAACCCGGGGCATGATATGATTCTGTGTTTTTGGATTCTTTGTAGCTTGTGTTGGAGTAAGAGTTTTCTTGAGCTTAGGAGCTTCATATTTAGCCTGTACATCATCAAGATAATTTCTTTCAATGAGAAACATCATCTTTTGAAGCCTGTAAAGACTTATACTAAATGGCTTGTAATGAAAGGGAATAAATAACGCTGGCATGAACATAAATTTCCCTACTTCTTATAGCATATAGCGGTAAAATAAATGAGGACAGATGCACTTGTGTATGGAAGAACCATATAAATGTATGCAACATTTATTTTAAAAAACATTAAGGAAAAACACTTATTCCTGTATTCCTTGTTCAGCTCTTGCATGTATGTTGAAATGGTTAACAAAATTTGACCTACTTTCAAACATATCTTTTTCTAATACCAGTCTCATAAAATTTCTGTAGGTTTGCTGGTGAATGAAAGTGAAACTCTTAGTGTTTAGGGAGTTCAGCTTATTAGTTGAATGACACCTTGCTATCCTGCTACTGCTTCCCACAAAACAAATTGAACTTCTGAAGTGTAACCACAACTTTGTCATTTCTAAACACATGTTGCAGATCATAAATAGTGTCTCTGTCATGAAATAATCATGTATCAGTTGCCAGAACGGTGATAAGGAACTGGAGGTGAGTGATTACAACGCTTTTTCTGCAGGAGCTGATCCGAAACAGCATTATTGAAAGCCAGTTGGAAGAATTACTGATTTGGAGTAACTGCAGGCACACTAAGATAGAAAAAAGCTTCTGTGTTGATTTTGTTGCCACAGCTTCTATTGGGACTTGATAGAAAAAATATTTTCTGCCTTCTGTGTGACAGTGGCATATATAAGATCTTGGTAAATGCATAACGGGCTTTATCCCTATCTGGCAACTTTGCAAAAAATTAACTTACACATGTTAGTCAGTTTTTCTGTCTAACTCACTGGAGACAATGCCAAGTTGAAAAGACTTGTGGGCTAGATCAGCAGATGGGGAAGTCCTGATAATGAGTTGTCTTGCTGTGCCCAAACCCGGTGCAACTGGATTTTTAATTATCCTTTCACATTTATGCAATATATTTTTCAAAGTCTAGAGTGGAGAAGCAGGTGGACTGTGGGAGTTGTTGATATCTGTTGTCTGTCTCTTTCCAGAATTTTGCAAGTCTCAGCTTTCCTGTTGACTCAAGTTAATATTTAAACACTATGTCTCTCTGACAAGAACTAGGTTAATTCATTTTATTATTTGTCTATATTTTTCTGGATAATCCTTTCCAGTTGCAGTCTAACACATTTCACACATTGTAAAGTGGACAAGTAATTGGTTTAAATGAGTTCATGGCATGTCATATTTTGAAAGCTGTTCTCACTTTGAACTTTATTCTTTGTGTTTAAAAGAAAACACGTTAGCATGTGTTGTAACTTGTACATTTGCACATTTTATAGTGCTACATGCTTCAATCAAGAACTCTACAGCAGAAACTTTGTGCATTGTTTCATGTTAAAAGTGTGAATGTAGTTAGTGATTTTTAGTTCAATGGAAAAACTGCCACTGCCGGTAAGGAAATGGGAATTTTGTATCCAAGGCCATGTGTTCTCTGCCAGGTAACTTAATTACTGATTTCCAATCACAGGTGGAAAGCAGATTTTGTTTGAGGAGACTTTCTGTATATAGCAGGAATCCTCAGATTTGTCGCAGAATATCTGATGCTATGTTACACTGTTTTAAAAGAAGTTGTTACTATAGTATATCATGTATGAGGTAGTGCAAGGATGTGAAATTTGTATGTGATATATGAACATTAACATTGTTTGCACCAAACATTGTAATTTTATCTTTTGACTTAGAAAGGTGCAAGAGCTGCGCTGGGTTATGGTTTTCATAACCCAGAGTCTTCAGTTTTAAACCAATGGACTGAATTATTTTATTAGGTACTTTTCAGGACTATGAACACAAGTCCTGTTACTGAGTGATCAAACAGAAGGAAGTGAGAGATTTGTCTGCCTTCTAAGAAGACTGTTAATATTATAATCCTATTGATCAGAAGACACTTAAAAAGAAAACAGATCCACCTTGATGTTCCTTTTTTGGATCTAGTTAAAGGATTTTCAAATTTTGTCTGACAGTTTTAGAAGGCTCACACATGATCATTGAATCATTTATTAAGTCTTATTTTTGTCAACAGGGAAGAGAATGTAGAGTAAAGGAATAAAACAGTGATTGTAGAAACAAGTGGTCATTGGATTAAACCACTTCTCTGAAGCAGTTAAGTGGACTCAGGCAGAGCACATTGCTGCAAAGTTCCAGGCAAATCCATGTGTGACTGTGTAGTCATAAGCCAGAAGTAGGCAAATAACAAGTTAAACTAATTTCCTAATAACTTGATGCTAAGGATTTCAAAATACTAAGACACCCTATATTCACATATCTCTATCAAGAAACAGTACCTTCTCAGTTACTATTTTCAGCTTCATCTTAAAATCAATTTTCCTCTCTATAGAAATGATAAGATAGCACATTCTGTTAAACAAAATTCATGAAGCTAATGTTAGAGAATCGACTAAATATTTCTCAAATATTGTAGGAGGCAGCTGACTTTATAGGAAACACCCCTGATTGCCCTTAGGCCAAAACAAATAAATAAAAAATGAAAATAAAAAATTGGGTAATGTCAAAGAATTTTCAGGAATTAGAGAAGGAGGAGGAAATCTGGGGATCATGTGTTACTTGAAGTAACTTCATTTTTGAAGTTCGTGGTAAAACTTAAAGTATCTGGATAAAATGGAATTGTCTAGTAAGATTGTCTGAATATCCTGGGTCTATTTCTGCTCTGCCTTTCTCTTCTTATTATCATCTCTGCCATTTTAATAGTGTCTGGGGAAAATCCTTGCAGTAACAGTTTGCACTCTTTGTCTGAGTAGTATTTGAGCCGTCAGTGAGAACCTTTTCCTATATCTTATTTTCCATCATGTAAAAATAGATGGAGTCTGGCTAATCTTTTATGTCACCAGTTCAACTCCTACAAGCTGGCAGTCACACATGAATGACCACTGCATGAATGCCTCTTGAATCCCTAAATACGGTGTATTTCATTTGCTTGTTTCAAACACAGCTGGTTTAAATTTTAACACTTAAAATATTGCCAGAATAAGCTATTTCAAAGCATGTGTCTTTTGTTTGGAGGAGTTGCTAAATACTGGCAAGGGTACAGTCACATATATCAAGTATGTGCAGATCCACTACTTAAATTAGTTTATATTGTATGAGGTAAAATTTCTGAAAAAAATTACATGAAATAATTTATGTCAGACATGACTTAAGAATTTGACAACTTTTCTTTTACAACAACACTACTACAATAATTTAAATATATTTTTGTAATAGTACAAAATAAAGTATTGATATTTTTTACTTAGATTTTCTAATATAGGATTCTGAGATACTATGCTAATATTTTTGAAATTCTATGTTTACTCTAGGAGAAAGACATGAGAAAAATCATTAAGATGTCCTCATGAAATTGTAAATTCTCTTCAGTACTGACTTTGGCAGCTTTCATTTCAAAGATATGTACAACCTACTCCTTTAACAATGCAAATAGATTTAAGTAATCTAGAATTTAGTTGTTTCTAGCTTGGATTCAACAAGAATCCTCACAGCATCATTCTGGACAAGTTGCCCAACTGTGAGATGAGCAGGTAGCCAGTGTGCTGAGTGAAGAACTGGCTGAATGACAGGGCTCAAAGAGTTATAATGAACAGGGCTACATCTGGCTGGTGACCAATCACCAGCGGCGTTCCTCAAGGCTCAATTCTAGGTTGATTTCTGTTCAATCTTTTTGTCAACAATATGGATGTAGGAGTTGAATATGTGGTTAGGAAATTAGTTGATGATACTAAACTGGGAGGTGCTGTTGAGTCTCTTGAGAGACAAGAGGTCTTGCATAGGGATCTGGATAGATTGGAACATTGGGCAATGATCAGTGTCATGAACTGAACAAGAACAAATGCCAAATTCTGCACCTGCTATGGAATAATGCTTGGCACAAATATAAATTGGGAGACAAGCAGCTGGAAAGCAGCCCTGCAGAAAGAGGTCTGAGGGGTGCTACTTGTCAGTACGCTCACTATGAATCATCAGTGTGTGCCCTGGTAGCCAAGAAGGAAACCACATCCTGTGGTGCATTAAACACAGTATAACCAGCCACTCAACAGAGGTGATTATCCCACTGTATTCAGCATTGATGCAGCCTCACCTTGAGTATTGTGCACAGTTATGGGCCCCACCATTCAAAAAGAGATGTGAAGGTCCTTGAATATGTTGAGAGAAAAGCAAAAATGCTGGGAAAGGAGATGGAAGGAATGCTCTCTGAGGAGCAGCTGAGGACACTGGGTTTGTCTAGTTTGTAGGGAAGGAGGCTGAGGGGCAACCTCATTGCTCTCTACAGCTTCCTGAGGAGGGGAAGTGGAGAGGAAGGTGCTGAGCTCTTCTCCCTGGCATCCAATGCCAGGACAGACGGGAATGTCTCTAAGCTTCATCTGTCAGGGGAGGGACTTGACATAAGGAAATGTTACTTTACCAGGAGGGTGGTCATATCCTGGAACAGGCTTCCTAGGGAGGTCATCAACACTCCATGTCTGCCAGTGTTTAAGTGGCATTTAGATAACAGCCTTAATAACATGCTTTAACTTTAGGTCAGCCTTGAAGTAGTCAGGCAGTTAGACTTGCTGTTCATTGTAGATCTGTTCCAAGTGAACTCAACTATTCTAGTCTAGTCCAGTCTAGTATATTCTATATACTCCAAGTGGGGTCTCACAAGAGCAGAGCAGAGAAGCAGAGTAACCTCACTTGACCTGCTGGCCCCACATCTTCTGATGCAGTCCAGGATATGGTTGGCTTTTTGGGCTGCCAGTGCACATTGCTGACTCATGCTAAGTGCTTCATCAACCAGCACCTCCAAGTCCTTCTCTGCATGGCTACTCTCAATCCACTTGTCACCCAGATAGTATTTATGCTTGGGATTGCCCTGCCCCAAGTGGAGGACTTTGCACTTGGCCTTGTTGAACTTCATGAGGTTGGCATGGGAGAAATCTAGGATGTTTCATTCAAAATACCAATAATCCCAGGGAATGCTGTAACTCCTTCTTATTTGCAGGCATCTTTATCTCCTCAAGTGCAACTAAGGTCGCAGGATGATTGCATATTACTTCACCCCTCCACCAAATAGCCAGAAACTTTACCTCAGAGGAGGGGAGTTGTACATTTTCAACTGGAATTTGAAGTCCCAAACTTTCTTAATGTGTGATTATGCATGTTTGGGTTTTCCCCACCACATTAGTATCAGAGCCATCAATTAGTATATCATCAATATACTGATGCATCTTAACTCCTTCCTCTGGAGTAATTCTGGTGAGCTCTTGAGCTAGAGTGTAATAGGTGATAGTCAGGGAGTGACAATATCCCCGGGGAAGACAGGTAAGTATCCCTTCCCACATGAAAGCGAAGTGTTTCCTATCAGACTCTTGTAAGCGGGCCACAGAAAACATGTCTTTTATGTTAGTGGTTGCCAGAATGGTATGAGCCTGCTCCTGTATGGTCACAATCAGTTCGGCAATGTTAAGTAGTGCTGCAGTTAAAGGGTCATTGTTCGAATTCAGTGGCCTGTAATCAATTGTTGATCGCCATCCCCCATTAGGTTTATGCACAGTCCAGACAGGGGATTTAAAGGGGGAATGTGTTGAAACAATTATCCCCTTTTCCTTTAAGTTGGCCATCACTGAGGTGATTCCCTTCCTGTCTCCCAAAGGCAAAGGGTAAGGTTTCATATTAACAACTTTGGAGGAGGGCAACATGGTGGCTGGTTTAAGCAAATGAATTGAAGCAGTCAGCAGGCCAAACACCCACTCCTTTCCTCCCACGTCTGTCCATACCCATCCTTTGAGTAAATCTAGCCACAAGAGAGCCAGTCAGGCTCCTACAGGGACCTCAGGAGATCATCTAGTCCAAACCCCTGTCAATAGCAGGTTCACCTAGAGCAGGTCACACAGGATCACTTCCATGCGAGTTTAAATATCTCCAGAAACAGAGACTCCACCAGCTCTCTGGGCAGCCCATTCCAGTGCTCTGCCACTATCAAAGTGAAGAAATTCCTCCTCAAGTTTGGATGGAACTTCCTATGTTCAAGTTTGTGCCCATTACCTTTTGTCCTGCCACTGGGCACCACCAAAAAAAGACCAAGGCCCTGTAGGTAACATCTTCTAAGCTGTTTTGCATCAAAGCACTATGCTTTTAAGTAAAAGATGCAGGCTAAAGACCATGCTTCAGAAAGAAAGATTTAGATAGAGGTTGTTGGAAACTTTAGGCCTGAGAAAAGAATCTAGATACATAGTTTTTTTAGACTGTTTAGAAATACTTGATTTGGTGGAGTTTGGAAGTTGCTTATACATACGTACTGAAAGTTGCAGATTACTTCCTGGTTTTAGATAAATCAGGAAGTGAATATAGGTAATGCATTTACAGTGATGACATTATACATGTAATATAGAATCCCTTAAGAGTATTTTTAATAAAAACCCCATGAATCATATTAGTAGAGACAAATACATTTTCATTCTAAAACTGACTAGCTGAAATTCATCACTATCTCTCTAGAGCTTTTCATTTGTTGTGTGAGCACAGAGCTGTAATGTTCTTCCTTAGGTTGCTATTTCTTATGGTCATTAGTTTTAAAAGTTATTATTGTGGAAGCTTGTTGCAAACAATCAATGATATTATTTGGGTTCATCGGACTCCCTCCATAAAGATTTTTGATCTGATTGTTGTAGCTTTTTCTCCAAGAGCTTTTTTGTTGGGTTTTGTTTTCCAGAAAGCTCTCAAAGAAATTTGTGTGAAAAATGTATCATTAAATACATTTGATATTTATAAGCATTTTATTACTACATGGACTTAATGGTAAAAAGCTGAAAGTGGATTTGGATATTTAAAATGGAGTTGTAGTCATTATAGTAAGTAACATTACTTAATATTTGTTTCCTGGTGAGGCAGATATAATTGTCATAGCTGGGAAAAAGGCTCAAAGTCCCTAGAGTATGAATTTCTTGGAATGCATTGTAGTAGAATTAAGATTAAATGAGTAATGATAAAATTAAATGAACAATGAATGATCTTATATATGTCAGAATTTCTTCTCATTGTTCAGCCTAAGGTATAATTATTTGAGAAATTAGTTTTCTGTAAGATCTGAGAAAGAATTTATTTTAAATTTTCCCATCATATTCACAGTATTCCCATTTTAGTAATTCCAAACTTCTTTTTAAATAGTTTGGGTTCCTTTTATATGTTGCTTGATATTTCTTTAAGCTATTTTTTCTTTCCTCTTCTAACTATAAAGCAGAAATACTTTGTCTTTTTGCTTATATGAAAGCTGAAGTAATAATAGGACTTCAAAAGGACAGCAGAAAGAACATTAGTGCAGTGAACTTTAGGGACCAGGTGGTCCGTTTAAGCATCATGTCGATCTTCCTCTGCAGCCTTATCTGACATTTTTCTTATATAATCTGTCTTGTAAATTAGAGTAGATAAATTATAAGGATAGGTGAAAGCTAGAACAAGCTTAATTCACTTTCATGCTTTATCAGATTATGGTTTTATAGTTCTGTTACATAAAGACTTTAAATGATTTTTAATTTTAATGTATTACTACCATGCAGATTGTGTTAAAGCTTACATAGACTTCAGTATTAGCCAAACAAAATTCCCAGCTGATATTACATCTGAGTTTCATTTGGTCGCCTTTTTGTTGATAGTCTGAGCAGTCAGGAGTCATTGTTGCAATTATATCTGAGAAATATATAAACATAAGAAAGCATTTATTACGTTTGAGGTTTTGTATTTTCCTGACACTGTGATGAAAGAATACAAATGCAAGATGCTGAAATAAAATGTGAACATGGCTTTGTAACCTTGTGTAGCTACTTAAGGAGAAGGTGTTTGCAAAAAAATAATTGTGACAAGCGTCAGTAATGTTTAAAATGCTATTTTAGATTTGTTATCAGATGATACATAAAAGAATATAACATTTCATCGATGAAAAGAAGTATTTTTTTGTTTTATTGACTGATATTCTTCTACCTAGAACTAATGAAAATCTGAATTAGCTCCAATGAAAAGAAAATTTAACATGGTAAGTATTTAAGAAGGCAGAGCTACTTGAATGCTTCAGGTATGTAGCTATGGATAACAAAGTCTATTCTTAATCTTCTACCAAAGACCCAATATTTGTGAACTTAAGATGCCTTCAAGACAGAGGCCAAGTTCAAGTCATTAATATGTCCAGGGTGATTTCAGCTTCTCCTCCCCACACAAC
>WTSP01002059.1:0-32513 GCA_025331215.1 Actenoides lindsayi
TATCTTGTGGCACATATGTCTAGGTTTTCTGCTTTGATGAGGTCATTCAGACCAGTATGAGTACGTTCTCCGAGTGTTTTCCAACCCCCTCCTATTTAGAAACCAAATCCTATTCATTAAAACCTAAATCACTAAGCCTGCCAAATTATTATCCCCAGAATATCGCGTGTCCCAGATTCTCCCTGGGCTGGACCTCTCTTCCTACAGTCGTATTCTTCAGGGACTTAGACTTAAAGCAGTTATTGTTTTCAGGGGATCTGAAACACCAATAAAGCGCTTGAAACGGGAAAAAAATAAGCAGCATACTAAAAATCTTTAACCAGCTTGACAGCTCTGATATCAGTGTGTGAGCTCAACATGAAGGGGTGCATTTGAAAATTTTCATTAATAACCATAACACATATAGGAAAAGAGACTATTTTTTCAATTTGCTGAAATGGAAAATACATCACAATGTCGTAAGCTCACTGTGTAAAAAGAACTTCACTAAAAGTGAAATAAACTGCACATTAATTCACTCCTTTCTCACGTCACGCTTTAGCAGCTTCATTTACACTGTCAAACACAGTTGCACAGTTGTGTTTAAGAGGAGTATTTTCTTTCCATTTTTGATTAGCATATACTTATCTATTTAGAGTTTACAAGTGGAAATAGCGTTGAATTGCTTCATATCCCATGAAAATTATTAAAGCTCACAGCCATTCCTGAGCATGAGGTCTTCCTTCATCAAGGGCATATTAGTAGGGAAAAGCCAATTAAAAGGAACCCTCAGTACAGCTGCTCAGGTTAGTTTCCATGATTCTTCTGCACAGCATATGCAATTTGAACATGGTATGTATGTATAAGGTATGTATGTATAAGGAAACTATATGCTAGTGTAATGGCTCTCTTCTGTCCTTCCATATGTAACTGGTGACTTCACCATGCTCATCCATAGTTGGGTTTTATTTTGTGTTGTTTTCTGAATACTGCAACTTCATAGTATTTATCATAGTTAAATAAAAAGGGAAACTTCTTGTCTCTGTTAATGTGTATCAGGATCTGTATCCTTCACTGCTGATGCAAAACGGCATTTCGTTTTTCTTATTTATTCCACCTCAGTAAATCTGCCTGCCCAGCCCTCACGTTTTGATTTAATTTAATGCCTGCAAGATAAATCCTGTCATTTGTAATAATTTGTAAACCTTCATCTTTAAAATGCATCCAATCTGTCCTGCAGCCCTGTAAAGTATCTGTTAAACATTTTGCTTCAGCTTGCTCATGGTGTTCTCCTCTGATAAGGGTTGCTGATACACAGTATAAAGCTGACTTATTTCTTATCTCCATCAACATGAGTGTTGTTCCATTTCCAATTAAAAAAACTGGGGCAGCAGCCACTCATCTCGGTGCAGGGAAACAAATGTCTGATAAACACTGAATCCATCAGCTGGGCAGTATCACCGCCTGAATCAAGCAGGGGATTCACAAAAATAATCACTGGAATATAAAACTGGAATCCATGCGCAATTTAGCAAACTTTAACAATGTAAAAGAGAGCAATCATTTTCATTTATCAACTAGTAATTATTCATAAAGCACATCAGCTTGTGTAAATCGTCTCAGATACACTGCAAGCCAAAACGGCTGGCCATCCACACTTGCCACTGGGATGGGAACCACAAACCAGTACCTATGTGACATCACCGTTCAGATCTGACTCTGTATTAGGTGCTCAAACTGAAAATAGATCTCACTGCTCATCCCAAGTGCTTGAGCATTATTGCTCTCCAGCATTCTCCTGAGTATGGGGAGCCCTGCCTGTAGACAGGGTGCAGTCGTAGTCCAACTTCCTCCAAGTATTCTATTCTATTTCTATTCTATTCTATTCCATCATTGAGAATGTCCCTGCATTAAAAAACACAACCCAGAAATGTGTAGTTTAGAAATCTGGTAAAGGAAAACACACCTCTTAGCTTAAAAGTACAATTTTCTATCAGTTAAATGCAAACACTTTCTCCAGAACTTGTCAGTGCAAAGCATACTGTGGGTGAACCTGAAAAACCCAAAGTGAAATGCTCAGAATCTTCTCTTGCTCGGTCTTAACAATAGCAACATCCCCTGATTCCCTTCAGATGTTGGTTTATCTGCTTGGACTTTGCAATTCCTTTCTAGAAGGAAGAGTTTTAAAAGACACTGTGAGAACACTTCAATTCCTCCAAGCTGTGGCGGTTGCCTTGCAACCACTGGATTTAGGACATCTGATGAAGGAGAGCCACTACACTAAGTCCAGGTGGGTTCTTAGCAGAGGAAGCTAATGTTGCAAGCCTGGCAAGCATGTAATAGCAAGCAGGAGATCCAGTCCAGCCAGTAAACAGACATATTTCTGAAGGGGTCAGCTTCTGTTTTACATGCCAAAATGAAGCAGCAACATTTTCCTGAAAGGTTCCTCACACAGAGAAAAAGCTTATTTTTCACTATGAGAGCTGCTGGTGAAAGAGCCCTTTTGAAAAATCCTGCCATTTCAGAGGTACCTGATGCCCGCTGAGCCCATCTAAGAACCCATCTGGGATTGACAGTCTTAGTGCTTTGGCAGATCTGCCCCCAGAAACTGAATATGCCTCCTACATCACTGCTTCATAGGAGGAACTTTGCAGGGGGATCTGGGCTATTTATTTTGCTATTGAAACTAGGAGCAGGACTGTTTCAGCTTTCTGCATTTTAATTCACTGTGAAACATTGGGAATTAAAGTGAATAGAAATGAAGAGCATAATGTGAGACCATGTGGTGTTACTTTCAGAAAGGAACTGGCAAGAACAAAGCTTTGGAAGTGTTACGTACACATACCTATGTAACAGATCCAAAGTAGAAAATCATCACAGAAAAACTAGGAAATGGTGGTAAAATTAAGATAGGAAGTCCCCTTGCTTGCATCTTCAAGAAGGCAACAGATAAACCACCTTGACTTGGTAACAGATTTACTGTTCTACACGTTGTGCTTTCCCCCTTGCCAAAATAAAAGGGAAACCATAAACTCATCATAACTACGCTCAGCAGCACATTTCATTTATCACAACTGCGAACGCATACAGATAACTTTCTTTGGTGTTTACTGCACACGAGCTCCATCAGTTTAAAAGAAACTCATCACTCAGATGAAAAAAATAGCTGCAGTTTTTAAAGAAGGATCTATGGGTTCAAGGTGGTTTTATAGCCAAGGTATTGAGGACATTTTGTACATTAAATACTCAAAATCTGCAGTGAGGTGGGTTATTGTCTACATACACTAATGGCTTTCAGAGTTTAATCTCTCATCAGTGGACCTCCTTTTGTGAAATCCCCGAAGGATTATGTAGTACTATGTCTAATCACTTGACAAATTTCATTTACTTGAAACTGAAGCTAGGTTTGAATTATACAAAGTGTGTAGGAGGGATCAGATTCGAAGTAGGAAAACAAAATCTGGTACTGGGCAGTACTGGGATTTATCATTACATTAATATCTGAACTGTTAATAAATGAAATAATTGTACTTGGGGATATGTGTTAGTTGTGTGTCAGCTGCATATACCTATGAGATATTCATACTACTTGAAGACACACAACAGGTTCAAAAGTATACTCTGACTCAGGTTAAAAGGCAGTGGAAATTAAAAAAAAATAAATTGTTACTGATGTAACATTTAGCAAAAAATATTGCTATGATTTGTACAGTAGCCTGCTACACTGAAGAGGGACACTTATTTGGCATGAATTATATGATGCAGAAACAGAACAGTCCTTTGCTAGTTGAATTTACCCTCTGAAGTTCAGTGCTCCAGAACAAACAAATCACCTGTAAGGCTGGGATGGGTGAAGCACCTCTCCTCCTGAGCTGCCATCTCCCTGCTGCAGAATCTCTGCCATGGAATTGTTCTCTCCATTAAGCAGCAATTCTCAGTGATTAACACATCCTGAAACCTAACCTTGTGAAACTCTTTGCATTATTTGCATTATTCCACAGCACAAGTAGATCTCTACATATGCAAAATTTGCCAGACTACACCATAGAAAAAGAAAAGGAATTTAAAATTACGAGTAGCACTTGGCACCAAGCTAGCTATACAAAGGTTGTGTGATATTATAATCTATTACATGTTATTGTAACCGAGGTCTCCCACTCTGCATTGCAAATCCTTGCTACGAGGCTAGTCTCAACGAAAACACCAGATTATAGCTCTTCAAAATTGACATGCAAACACACGGACACACACTATCTCTGTAAACCAAATTTACCAAAACCCGCCAAAGACACAGGAATAACAAGACTGCTGTTGCAAACACCATTTGAGGTAGGGTTAGGACAGATTGAGAGCAAATACAGACGCAGACAGAAAGATTGCCGCTCTATTAATTTGTTGTCAAGCCATGCAGGAAAGGACGGCTGGAAGCCCGAAGATGCAGTAATGATTGTTTAAGAGCTATTCGAAAAAGTGACAAAACTGGCCTAAACCTCTTTAAGCCCCCTGAATGAAAAGATTTAAACAGGCTATTGTTAGACCCCTGGGTACCTTTTTTCTCTTGGCTTTGTTCTGCATTTTCCTCCGCTGCAGTTTCCATGGCTGGCTTCATACCATCCACCAAAAATGCCGCCCCCCCCTCCCCCCCCAGCAAGCACTTTTTCTCTTCGCCTCCTTTCTCACTCCCTTCCGTCTCCTATTTACGGCGGCGGTGATTGAGCGGCTCTGTTCTCCCCTACAGTAGATTACAGTCCTTTCCAAAACGCCAGAAAAAGTCTTGTCAGCTTCGATTTCGCTCCGCTGACTGGTCCACGAGGAGCCGTGCCAGCGAGCGCTCAGCCATACGTCACCGCAGTCCCCAGCTATAAAATAGCCACCCTGCGCTCCACCGTGCCCCGGCTCGCCGCGTCGCGGGGACCGACAGCACCAGCTCGTGCCCCCTTCCCCTCGCCCTCCGCTCTCTCCCCCTCTTTCCCCGTCTCCCAAGGCTCCCGACGAATGTTAATCAATTCTCCGGGCGGTGAATGGATTGGTGACATCGGGAGGGGAGATGGAGGCGAGAAAGAAAGGAGTCGTGTCCCCCCCCCCCCCCAGCTGCCGTGGGGTGAGCCCCCCGGCCGCTGTCTCTAAGGGGAGTGCACGCCAGCACACAATCGCCCGGCTCCCTTTCCCATGGGACCTCGTTATTATGCTTCGCGTTTTGATTTATTCCACATGCCCTCTGCTCTTTCAAGGGGCGGGGGGGGCGATGGGTCTGTTCTCTCTGTTTGCTTTCTTTGCCGACTAAGTTCCGCTCACCCACGGCAAAAGGCTATGTGACGGGAGCATGAAAGCAAAAGTGGGCATATATATATATGTATGTACATGGAAAATTTAGATTCTTTCCTCGACTAGCAAGTACGGTGGAAAAAAAAGCACAAAAAAAATCCAGGCAAGCGGAAAGGAAGGAAACTCAAGTGACCTAAAATGCACGTGCACTACTTTAAAGGATAAAATGCTTAAGAAAACACAGCTCGGGTTTTAAAAGGATATCTGCCATTAGAGAACTAAAAGGCATACTTAGAAGTGAGCGCAGAGTTGCTGTTAAGCACACGTTTGATCATTCCCCTAAACCCAGACTGACTGGAGCACCATCTAACAAGCTGTACTAACCAGGCTCTGGGAGTAACAAAACCAGGACAAGTCTACACTGCACTGCGTGAGGTGACTTTAGATATCTCTGGCACGCTGTGAGCGGCCCCGTGATGGGGAGCCAGAGCAGGGCAATACCATGTAGGGGTATTATTCACCTTCCAACCCCCAAAATAACCGGCATATTTAAGGCTATCCTATACCGGGGCTAATTAACCTTGCCTATCACTTTCCTCGTCTCAATGGGCTCACAGTGCACCACGCTGCACAGGGCAGACATGCCCAGACGCAGCCCTTTTTGCACGTAGGATGATGGAGCAACCATGGAGTAAAGTCCGTCTCGGTCTGGCAGGCTTCGCTGGTGCAGCCGCTGGAGCCGATTCTGCAGGCTGCAAAGATGCCTAGAGGATTCAGCAAAGGCTGGGGATGTCAGAACCTACGCGCTGCGTGTTCCATGTAACAGATTCAACCAGGAGAGTGGGAAGAGGGAAGCGGCCCAAAGATTTGCAGCTGCAATCTTCTGGTTAAAGTTACTGTACCCACCATTTTGCTGTGCATTTTTATTTCTACAGATGCCTAGAGAAAAGCACAACAAATACTCAGACCCTACCGTTAGAAAAAGTTCCCTTCTCTTGCAAGCAATCAATCCACAAATCGTCTTCTCTCACCATTGTCATCACAGTTGTCACTTTGCTTTGGGCATTACTGCTCAGACATATGCTTTAACCCAGCCGCCAAGAGGTCTTGGACTTATCTTAAGATTTCGTATCACAGCATCAAAACTTGATGTCAAGCATTTGCCTAAAAAGCTTTCTTGGAAGTCCAGGAGAAGTCTGCAGTTGCAACTTGCACCTCAACAGATCTTTATATAAGCAGGTTGAAATAAAGGGGATTAAGTATCCTCAGGAACCAGCACGAGGCAATGGGTTGGGTTCCTAAAAGTAATCAAATCACCAGCCCTAGCAGAGACCTCAACCCACACGCAAGGTGGATTTCTCCAATGCCCACACAGAGATCCACACAACACACTGAAATCCCTGCCCAGCAAGACCACATGCTGCAAACACACTCCCTCAAGGAAGCAGCTGAAAGGTGAAAAATATGGGTGATGTGTTTGCTATATTATTTTCACCATTACTAAAAGTTCTTCAGATCCCACAGTCAAGAAAGGAAATACCCCTTCTTTACATTTGGGATAGCGTTTATACAACGGCAACAAGAACAAGAAGCTGTAAAAAGAGTAATTTTTTTTTCCCCATATAACATCCGTAGGATTGAAAAACCACAGCAAACACATCCTACTTGACGAAAGTCACTCAAATTTTAGTCATTTGTCAAAACAGTTGATCGCCTCTGACATGGAAACTCCTTTCTTGGAACTCCTCATTATTCTGTTGGTACTTCTGCTCGCTGCTGTCATAGTCTAGATCTCCACTTCCTAATCATCTTGGCTTTGGAAAGGTTTAAAAGGTTGAAAACTCTCTTCTGACTACCCCAAGTTACAAAAGGCCTGCTCAAAAACTAATTTGAGTAGTGTAACATTAATGAACTTAGCGATATAAATACACAGAAAGTACAAACATCATCTGAAATTTCCTTTCTTTAAACAGAAAACACATTAGACAGAACCTCTGGTTACAGACTGCCCCTGGAGAAAACCCACTGCTGAAGTTCTCCACACTGTACCAGTGAGACCTACTCCTTCAAACTGCCTGCCTGCCTGCTTTCCTGATGGCAAGCAGATTTTGTTAGGTAGGCTCAGGACTTCATAGCAGATCTTTCACAAACACAAAACTATCAGGCTGGGAGACTATTTCCCCTACTTTCCCTCCAGATAACTCCTTCCCCAAATGAGCAATGATGAAGTCAGTGCACCATACCAGAATCAACTTCGCAAGAGGTTGAACTAAAGACTTCAGAAGCCATCAATCCCAACTATTCAAGAGCATTAATTCTACATACTAAATCACTCTCTAAAAGCTTCAAGTGATGCATGAGTATAAAGCTCTCCCACTCTCTTCTTACTACTTTCCAGACTGCTGTAATGTATGATCGGTTTTAAGCACTTCTTAGTCATTTCTTAACCTTCAAACCTCTGTCCCCATCACTGAGAAACATAGCAGCTGAAACAAACTATATGCTGTTTCCTCCAGTGCTAACATGGGTGCTGATCTTGCACTTTAAGCATTAATCTCAGCTAGCAAGTTGTCCCATCCGACGCTCCCACCCTCAATCACCTATATCCTTTTCATAATGTGTGAGGAGACTGGGAAGCATCAGGTCTATGCCTGTGACAACACAGCAAAAGATAAAGCCACATTACAAAAATCTCTTTAAAGACTGATATTCAGCAAAAACCTTCTGGACAGACGAGGTTGGTTTAGATAACCAGCAACCAGGGAAGGTGGCTAGTTGCATTTCAGGAGTTCAGCCCAGCATTCTAGTTGCAGACCAAAATAAAAATGAAAATGAGGAGAGGGGCTGAGCAGCAAGGGTTTTTTGCAGTAAGGGTTTTGCACAGCCCTGAGCCTATAGGCAAACCTCTGGCACTGCAGACCAAGTCACATTCACTGCAAAACACCTTTAAAAAACTGAGGGTTTAATTTATTTTATCTAGGTTTTAAAAAAGATTTAATCATTTTGCTCAGTCAAGTCAAACAGCACAACTGCACAAGTTAAAAAAGGTATTAAAAACCCAGTTCTGCTTATGCGCCAATTCCTTTTGATCATCTATCTTTAATGTCAGTGAATCTAGTTTACATTCCTGAGGAGCTGTATCATAAACTACAGCAAATTCTTCACAAGCTTTCAGGAGATGAATACACACTTGCCATTTCTACAAAGGCTTCACAGAGCTGTAATAAAGAGTGTTCTCACATACTTCAAGAGCAATTTGAGATCCGAGACTCAGAAGTAAAAATATAGAGATTGTCCCTCAAGCAAGACTGACGTGTATTCCAGATAACTAATTTTAAAGACAACTTGTAGATTCTTAAAATTTTTTATTTTTTAGGAAATGTGAAAAAATATTCAAGAGAAAGAGCAAACACACACATACAGCCACTTGGTACATCTCTCAATGGAATTGCTTATATTCAGACCCGCTTTAGACCAGTTATCTAAGACTGGAGTATAAAACCCAATCTGCATGCTTATGAAAAAGCAGGCAATTTTTCCATGTGGATAAAATCAAAGCATGATAACAAGCTTTCAGTTGTGCAGCAGTCATATCTGGCAAGTACTTTAAAAAAAATATATGGGGAGCCCGTTCTTTCAGACATACTAAATTACTAGGAAAATGAAATCCAAATAAATGAACAAATAACAGTGCAAAATCCCTACACTTGTTCCTCAGTTTAAAATATAGACTACTAAAAAAAATGAGTCTGCACTTCACTTAGGGATTTCAATCTTGGATTTTGGTAGAAAAGTCAAAACCAAAGGCTTAAGCGTGGACAGCGGTTATCTTTGCAACCAAAGAAAATCACCAAGTTACCTGATGCAGGTAAGTTCAGGAGGGTAAGCAAACCTTAATAGTGTGAAGGCACCAGTCCTGTGACCTCCTTAATAAAGCCACGTGAAGATGGCAATAACTGCTGCCAAGCTAAATGGCTGGTGGCAAGCAGGCACGCGAAGTAGATGACGTTCAGTTGTTGGGTTTCATACCTTTCTCTGGCCAGCCTGCTGGACCACTGTAGTCCACTGTAGTCACAGACACTGGTAAGAATCAAAGGCAATAAGCAGCCCGTATCCAGAACGTATATGGATGGTTAACTTTTATTTGGAAGGAAAAAAACCCACAACAACAAATGCGTAAAGAGTGGATAGATGATTCTGTACAGCTTTTCCAGTAGCTAAGTCTCACCAAGTCCAAGTCTCAAAGATGATTCAAATAGCACATATGTGAAAGGTACCAAAGGAAAAAGCCTGAAGAGGTATAACCAAAGTCAAAACAAAAGCAGAAGCTGATGATACTCTTAAGTAGCTAGCAGGTCCATTTCTGCTTATGAATTATGAAATAATTCATATGAATTATTTCATATATATATCAATATATCAAATGAAAAAAATGAAATAAAATTACAGAAGTAATTTTATAAAATGCTAGATATTATCTCTGTATCCTAACTAGTGGCTTTAGTAAGGTTTTCCTGGGTGTAGGAAACTTGTATTTAAAAAACAGTCCTGGGGAAAATAATTCAGAATCCTGACAGACAGAACACAGGAATCTCAAAGATGCCGCAGACTTTTGAGGAAAAACAATAAAGGTGAAAACAAAACAGGCTAAATTTGAAACTGAGCTGGAAGCAACATCACCTCCTGCACTTCTCTCCTGCAAGGGAGTAACACCATGCTTTTGGCAAGCCAGAAAGTAATATGCTGACAAACTGGAGCCCATTTATACTACAGCTGAAAGAGCATGGAAATATAGGAAACAAAAGCAAAGCCTTCCTAGCATCTCCCCCAGCAGTAGCTTTCATTCAGCAAGCAACATTCAGAGCACCAGCCCTGATGGTTGCGATGGTCATCTTCAGCTTCTACTCCTGTTCAACAGTTCTGTGTCAGTATGTACAGTTTCCTATGGGTATAATGCATGGCAAGTTTCAAATGCTTTACATTTAAAATTAGGCAGCAAAATAAGGCTTTGACTTAATCTTATATACATTTTCTGTTCAGCAGTGGCAACATCCTCACATACATGACAAATATATGAAGCCCTTCAACAGTGCTTCAAAAGCTTCACCATCATTTTAAGGGCTAGGTTCTTGATTTTGGCACACATAACTACCTTTGTTTTGCTCTCTCCATCCCCTTCACAACAGAGAGGAGATTCTCAGCTGTCGTGCTTGTGTCTCCATCCCTCTGCTTTGAGTCATGCATTCAGCAGCAGCAGGAATGCTGGAGAGCAGCAGGAAAACTATATTGCTCAGGTGTTTTGTCCTCACTGCCTTAACTCTGTGCCCTGAAGACAATCCTACCTTTTTAGCTTTTGCTACAAACCATCTTCTCCAATAGTGCTGCTAAAGCCTACTGCCACCTCGGAAGACTAGCAAGAGTTACTAAATGCTTGGACATACTGAAATAGCATCCTACATATTTATCTCACACTTGCTAGCACTTAAGAAGTGCCTCTTGCACTTGTAGAAGAGCTATTTCTGCCAGAGTTTTAGAAGGCATCAGAGGTATCACTCCTGCTAATACAGCTGCTTAGTCTCAAAATACATGAGTTTGAGACAGGATGGGAGGACAGGAGTTGGGAGGCTACCTGTTGGATTTTTTTTCCCAGTCTATCTATAAATAAATCTAAACTTCACTGAGTTCCGCCTTGACACAAATGTTCTGCTACACAAAGTCAGACTTAACCAGGCAATCCTGTGTTAACTTTACATCCAGTTCTGATTTTCAAAATTGCCCTCCCACTCCTTGCATAGACTTTAGCATCCCACCTACAATCTCTCATCTATTCAGTACTCGTTTTGTTCTTGTCTTGGCCTCAGTCCAGTCTTTTCACAAAGCGTGGAAAAAGAGCAGGGAAATATAAAGAAGTACAAAACTCTACTGCTCCCCAAAAAGAAACCAGGGGCACTCATCATAAAAAAGTATTCCACATTGAAAGAGCACGGGGAGAGACAGGGATGAATATTCCCAAATTTCATGAGAGATTCCATGCATAAATCATAGACATGTGTGTATACACACGCATAAAACACGTATGGGTGTATACATGTGTACACAAAGAAAACATATGCACATGAATAGATAAAATTTTTATTGAGCAGAAAACCTTATCAGCACCATTGGAACCACAACGAGGAATGCAAACTAACCGATAAGAATCATGCAATAGGCATTAAGTTTGATTTCAGGGCTGAGAGCAAAGCTACCCAGAGCCAGAGCTAAACCATGCAGCAAAAGCACCATTTCTTAGGCACCATTATTGGCTCACCTCAGTATCCCGGGTTAAAAGGCTGGCCCCACCAACACCAGGCTCAGACATACGTTGCTCCAAGACCCACTCATGGATTACTGGGCAGTTGTGTATCCATGTTTTGAAAAGTCCACGTCAAAATGTTGATGTAGAAGAAAGCATCAAAATAATGACTGGTACAAGGTACTGAAATTCAGTGCTTACAGTTTCAGCACCACGTAAGTCACCACTACTGTAGCTGTTTCCCTGATACTGAAAATTCCCATTCCAGTGTAATTAAACTATATTTTGGGAATGATCCTGGACCGGTTCTGTCATGCACCCCTGGACCGCCTACTGAACTGCAAATACATTTTCTGTTCACACACAAGACACTAGTCATGAAATCCTCAGTTAAGACATTAACGAAAGGGTCCCCAATTAATCATTGTATTCTTTGCAAGAGCAGATATCCTCATTAGGAAAGCGGCAGGGCATTAACAAGTTCCACTTTGAGGGTATCCAATTAACTCATCGACTAAATATGTGCCAGGCAACTTCGACCGGCCTAGCTTTTCCAATCCCCTCTTCCTAGCTGCATCAATTGGGATCCCAGTCATGTATAAAGTAGCAGTTCTTTCCACACTTTACAATGCCTTTGAGAACGCTGCTGGTAGACAACAAACAAGGGCCGCTGAAGTGTTTAAGAAAGGTCTTTCACTTGCACCCACAAAAAGTTAAGTGTGAGCTTGCGGAGTTCAGTACAACTAAAGAAAAATCCCACCTTCTACCTTGTAAGCAGGGAACGACTTAACCTGCCGGCAACGAGCACAGTTGGAGCTCCTGTCCGGATCATGTCACGCCTCAATTTTTGCCAAACCCCAGCAGTGGGTGATCCCGCACACAAAGCGAGCTCCGAGACAAAAGCGCTATAGGGTGAGTTAAGGACAAAGTAGCAGCTTTCGATTTGGATTCCCAGATAGGCTGTCAAATAAAACCCCTTACCAGGACAGGATTATTCCCTAGAGTATACATTCTAATGCTTCGTCTCGCCTAGTTTCTTATGTGTCTCGAGCTTGAAGCCTTTTGGTCGTTTAGCTGGAAGAGCTGCTCTGCAGCCCGGTGGGTTCTTCTGGGGCTCAGCACAAAGCAGGGCTTGCACAACAGCCAGGCCCCCGCTGCAAGCAAAGCAGAAGGAGCAGCTTCTCCAGGAGCAGGATCCTGGCCTCCAAAATGGTCTCCAGTCCTGCTGCCTGAAAACCACCCAGACTATTTTGAGCAATCCCACCCTGACACTGCCTAGTTACATCCCCACTTCTCCATTTCTTTCCAAAAATCACATTCACTTGTTTTAAACAGCTGAAAGGCATCATTTCTGCACTGTCATGAGTCAGAGTGAAATTCATTTAGCATCTGCTTTTCTTCATCTGTCCTTGTACCATTCCCACCCGATTTGATTTCTGCTCTCTAGGTTTCAGCACATTTGTAACCATCTCTCTTGCACACAGAGCTTCCCAAGTGTAAACACTTGAGGATTATCATTATGTTTTTGCTCTGGAGACCCTTACATTTGGAATTCAAAATGGCACCGGGCACTTTCTCTCTCAGCAGTACTACAGACACATCTCGTGTATCTATCACCACTACCGATTCCTGAAGTACCATCATCTGCTCCACCTTTCTGCTCCATTTGGAAAGGGAGAGGAAGGAGTTAAGGAACTGGGGAAAAAGAGAGGGAATGGATATCTAGAAAATAAATAAATAAATAATTGAAACAATGGCAAAAAGCACAAGGCAGAAACAACACCCAAGCCTCTGGATAAGGTTCTTCCTTTGGTCCACAAGAAGATCTGTGACTCTGTATCAAAAAAACCTGTACCATGTCAAGTGTATGCTCACCACTCTGGAGGTGACCAAAGGCGTGCTACTCAATGTGGGATAGACCTCCTCTCATTGCAGATCAGGAACTTGCCCACAGGTTGCAGAAAAACATCACAGTTTCTCATGGACACCCAAAATCAACCATCTCAATTTGCCTGTTCACAATTTTATTAGTACAGGGAAGATACCGAAGACCAACCACAGCTTTAAAAGTATTTCTAAGCACTTAATTCCAGCCACAGTCCTCTGAAATATTTAAATTAATTCTCTGTTTGAGTGTACTCCTATTGCAGACAGAACATCACCAGATTGCAAATGCAATCAAAAGCCCATTTTCTTAGTTTAATTTACCATTAGTACACTGCAGGTTTATAGAGCCAAACAAACAACTATAACTAAATTCTCATTGCCATTTCAAACTGTTACCAAGCAAATATCATAGCAACATTATCAGAACCTTGAGTTCATTTAATCTCAAATTCTCTAAAGTAAAACAACACCAGCACCTAAAAAAACCCCAACAAAACAAAACAGAAAATGTAGTCCTCGTGGGCAAACCGCGCACCTCCCCAGCTACAGACAAAACCCATTTCAAGATCTCTTCATGGCTTTAAGAAAGAGAAGAAAATAAAAAATAAAATCAAACTCTAGGCTTTTATATATATCATACAGTATTTAAAGAGTAGCGCTTACGGGTTTTTAATACATACCAAACACTGATTAATGTATTTATTTCAACCTAAAATATAATCATATAGAGGACTGGTAACAGACTAAGCAGCATTTCACAGGCTCCCTTGTTTCATAACTGTGAATTAAAAAAAAAAAACCACCTTAATTGCAGCAGCACCCATTTCCCGAGTTGAAGGCTCCTCTTTACTGAGGTGCAAGCACCACTGCCTGCAAGCATCAGCAACTTGGAAAGGAAGTGATGGAGGGAGGCCTAGTCAGGAAAAAATCAGTTATTTCAGCTTCAACTGCACTTGAAGGGAACAGAAAGCAGCTGCCTGCGTGATCCAGAAATGCTGGGTTACAGAGCTGCAGGATGGGTGATGGTGGCCAGCGCCTGCAAATCTGGATAGCAGCCCCTCCGCTCCTGCCCCAGCCGGGGATAGGGTGGCCGATGCCGGGAGAATCCTCTGGGGACCCCCACCCTGGTGGCAATGGCAGAGGGTCCCGGGGGGAAGCCTGCGCCCATGGGAACCCGCGTGGCCCCCGGGCCATGGGGCTTCACGGGTGATCGGGCTCGTCAGGCCTATTCAGCCCCACTCCCCGCGCACAATAACCAGCAGCCGCGCTCCCATAATACGGGCCTCCCCCTTCTCCCCGCTTTTATCATCCTTCATATCTCAACGATGACAGGACTGAAAGGGCTTCTGATGGGAAATGTGCTTCGAATTAGCATATTTCCCCCTGCGTACAATGGAGGCATTAAGCTGCTGCATTTTGAAAGTCCAAACAAAAGCAGCCCAGGCTGTTTTTAGCAGCGCTTTTGGAAGTTTTATTCCCCCACCACCAACCCACCCCCCCCCCCAGTTGCAAGCATATTTAACAAATTTTCACTCTTTCTGAAAAGAAGGAAATGTGACTGATAAAATCTTTTTCGCAAATTATATTATTTGCTACGTTTTGGACTTTAAAAGAAGAAAGAAAAGCCACTCTCTTGATGTGGCAAAGAGCAACACAGTATCTGTGCAGTGTTCTCACTGAACTGCAGGCTCGGGGCCTGGGGGGGGGTCCACCCCCCAGTGAGCTTGTCTGGCTGCCCTCAGCACTTGCATGGACCCTGTCATCGAGAATTCTGGAACTCAAATATATTCACAGTAAGCCAAGATAAAGGGTCCTCTACCCACTGCTCAATTTCCCCGCTGTACCACGGGCACACTGTGGAAAACACCAGTTTTCAATGAGAAACTAAACCACAGTGCTGCAAAGAGAAACAAACCAGCCCCCCCCCGACCCCCGGGATTATCCTTCAGTTTAACTTGTGGGTTATGAACATTAGAGCCAAACCTCAGAAGTACACCCTTTATGAAATGGCTTTGACTTAGAAAGTGAATAGTTATTTACCAGGGAAAGGAGGGCAGGAGGAAGGAGATGGAAATGACATTTGAGTTCAACACACTGAGGAGAGGAGGAAAAAGCACTCCCATATCAAAACATCTTTGGACATCAACAACTGCTAGGAGAACAAATCTACCTCAGCTCAGTGTGTTGATCTGTAATTGCTCATTAGCACAGCTGGACCATTAGGAAGCTCTGTGCTTTTCCTAGAGTTTGTGGCTTTCTTGGTAAAAAGGCATGTCTGCCTTCCTCCTCTGTTAAACAGAATTTTCTCTGAGAGGAAGACATAAGATTACACAGTCAAAATGTTTCTCAGAGGAAGGGTTTAGTGGTTTGGGTTTTTTTTTTTTTCTTTTTCCTCCCCTTCCCCCTGCCCCCAAGATTTCCAAGGTATTTATGTAATCTTCTATATGCGGCACAGCTAAGAACAAAAATCACGCTCCTTAACAACATGAGATTACAGCAGAAAAGCAGAATGCCAATGAGATCCCAGGCAGGCAGCTCGCGAGTGAGGTGGATATAAAAACCGTTCAGAAAAAAAGCCTGGGATGAAGCCTGCAGAAGAAATCTTGTATGAGAAACGTCCACTTTGTTCAGACTCTTCTGTTGCAACAAATTTTCGCGAGGATCGGGATCCGTCTCCACTCCATGATTTCTTTAGCAGCAACACTCAAGATACTCAACAGCCTCTGCTGTGCAGAAGCACTTTGCTCTCAACCATCCACTCCAACCTTATCACGTGCCAAGCAGCCCACACAGCGCTGTGCTCCCTCCTGCGCAGCGCTAACCCAGGCAGGGGTTTTTGCAGATCTGCGTTACCTGGCAGGAGAGGCATTTCACTTACTGGTTTCCACCAGAACCAAAGAGTTCCTGGCACTGAGGCGGTACAGCATCCATATGGCACTGAGGTCTAACCATACACATATTCCTTTCTCCGGCAGATGCTCTCACTTCTCATCAAAACGTCCTCTGCAGCATGATGCACCAGCTCAGTCACTAATCAGCCAACTTTTCCCCTCAGAAAGCTTTTTCAGTCTCCAATAGCCACATCTTAGCTTTAATGACATGTTCGTTGTAGTTGGGGCCACATGTGAGTTGGATGGTGATTTTTGGACCAAAGGGAACTAAAGAAATCTGGCTTCAGTGCACTATGAATGCATAGTGCAGTATTCGTCAATATTTCTCTACCACCACCTGTAAATTGTCTTTAAAGGCTGGACAAGCATTTTCCCATGCTCTCAGGTACTTCACAAATTGGTTCCAAAACAGTGGACAAGACCTCTACACGTTACCACAGAAAGATCTCACGTCAAAGCAAAAGGAGAAAAGGACTTATGATGCCTTTCAGAGGCTTTCATTCAGTCTCTAACAGATGGATGAGAGTAATAAAGCAGTCTAGGCAGGAGAGAGAAGAACTAAAGATCAAAATGGAGATTAGTTTTCTCACTCGTACTAGGATGAGCAGAACTTCACTGTGTAAGCTTTCCTTCTGAGACGAGTCCTTTGAAAGCAGTGTTAGATCAAGTGCTACGACAGTTTGGCACAGAAAATTAAATAAAACAGATTTCAGCTTCATTTACAATGATTTCAGCTTGCACCACCATAGTTCTCATAGGTCACACAGGAAGATGGTATATTGGGTTTGAGTGGCAAGGTTTTGGTAGTGGGAGAGGCTACAGAGGTGGCTAATGTGAAAAAATGCCAGAAGCCTTCCCCATGTCCACCAGACGCAGTGCTAGCCAGCTCCAAGTCAGACTTGCTGCTGGCCAAGGCTGAGCCCACTAGCTACATTGGTAGCACCTCTGTGATAACATATTTAAGGGGGAAAAATTGCTGTTCAAGAGCAATCGTATCTGGAGAGAGGAGTGAGAGTATGTGAGAATATGCAGATGCCAAGGTCAGTAAAGAAGATGGGGGAGGAGGTGATCCAGGCCACCAGAGCAGAGATTCCCCTGTGGCTTGTGGTGAAGACCATGGTGAGGCAGGTTGTCCTCCTGCAGCCCATGGAGGTTAATGGTGGAGCAGATATCCACCTGCAGCCCATGGAGGAGCCCACGCTGGAGCATGTGGATGTAGAAAGGAAGCTGTGACTCTGTGGGAAGCCTGTGCTGGAGAAGGCTCCTGTCAGGACCTATGGACCCACTGAAAGAGGAGACCACACTGGAGCAGGTTTGATAGCAGGACTTGTTACCCTGAACAGGACCCATGCTGGAGCAGTCTGTTCCTGAAGGACTGCACCCCATGGAAGGGACCCATGCTGGAGCAGCTAGTGAGGACCTGCAGCCCTGTGGAGGTTGTTTGGAGAAGTTTATGAAGGACTGTCTCCCATGGGAGGGACACCACACTGGAACAGTGGAGAGTGTTAGGAGTCCCCCCACCTTAGATCAAGAAAAGAGAAGGCTGAGAAAAAAAGCCCTCCAGTGACTAGGACATACCAACTCTCACCTGTGGAATTTCACTTCAGGATTGTTGGGGTGTGGAGAAGAATGGAAGTGAAAGAAGTCAGAGCAGGGAAAAACAGTGCCTTTCATGTTGCCAATACCCCCAAGGAACATGACCACAGTTCTTTACCAATCGAGAAAATATTCTTGAATTCCAGTTATTCTTCAGATTCACTGGATGCAGGCCAAAGATGAATACAAAGCACATGCTACCATTTGCTGTGGCATTCTGGCACAGGGCAGCACCCTACCAACAATAGCACCACTCTTCCTTTCAAAAAGCTCCAGAAAGAGTGTTCTGTATTCTCATGTGATGTGTCGGGTTTTTACAGCTCAGATCACTACAGGATATTGAACCCTGACAGTACTCCTACCGAAGGTTCACTTGCTTTTTCTTAGACCTCAACAGGTATGTATGATATCTAAGCTAAAATAAACCATCCTCTCTACATTCATTTTGGCAGCATGAGTCACTATCTTGCTGAAACAAAACTATCTTCTCTCCTCCACAGTAAGCACTATTAACTTTTCCAGTATCCCACCTACTGCTATTTTCTTCTGTTCAAGTGAACAACAGAGAAGTATCTCAGAATACGCTTCATGCTTCAGCTTTCAGCAAGAAGATTAAGAGACAGAAAATGATCAGGACCTACTATGCTTGCTCCCGCAGACAGAAATAGTTTCTGGCCTTCTATATTAAGCTCATGAACTAAAACAAACCCCAAAATTACTGGCACTCAAAAACAGAGATTGATTTGCCATGCAGCGGGACAAGCCCCTCGTGTCTTCTTTCATTCAGTCTAACAAAATTAACTTCCTGGGTTATTACTATTTTTACTACTTTCTTAACACTGCCCTGACTTGGGGAATCTGGCTGAAGGTATCAAGTTAAGGCAGATGTGGTTTTCAGTCTTCTCATGATATGGTAGAAATTTGCTAGTCTAAAATTTCTGCCCTAAACGTGAGAGCCCCAGCAGTCATTCAGACACACACAGATGTTAAAGGAAAAAGCATCCTGGGCTCTCAAGGCTTCCCTGGGACAAAGAAACAGAACCCCATAAAATACGCTGGAGAGTAACAGCTCCAGAGACACTCAGGTGCCTGCACACTTAAAAGCAGACAAACCTTTCTCTCCCCAAAAGTGATACTCCTCCTTCCTTTTTACCTGTGCAATACCTGCAATGTAACATTACCATGGATGTTACATGACAAAATTTTATCTCTTCTAAATACTTCGAAGAGAAAGTTTTTAGGGCTTCATACAAAAAAGATCCCTTCAATTGGTCCAAGGATAAAGCAACCAAATGTGTGAGATGCCCTACAGAAGTGAAATGTAACTTTCCTGCAATTTTGAATCATCTGATGTTGTGTTAGACATGCTGGTCCATCCTGATAACTATTGTTTGGTATTTTCCCTCAGGACACAAAATACCACCTAGCAGAACACAGAAGGCCCCACTTTCCACACCTACAAGTCAAAGCACTGTTATGAATATGCTGTGCAAATAAGCCCTGTGCAATCCCACTGAAAAAAGAAATTGCACGCTTAAAGCTGAGCAGATACCCAGAACTGCAACAGAGAAGGAAGCCATAAAAGCAGCTATTTCCATCTTAAAATATTTGTCATTTCAACTACACAACTCATCATTTTCTTTTCAAAAAGCCTTTCTTTCTCAGTGCTGGTGTAAACCCTACATTTAGAGACACGGGGAAAGAATTTCTATTTCTCTACAGGAAGCATTATAGAAGGATTTTCTGCCTCCATCTCTCCTTTGGACCACATTTCATCCTGAATATAACCTTTCTTTGCTATACAGGATAGCTGACGTGCCTGTGAGTAAGATTAGAGGGAAAAGTATGGTTTTGCTTGGACATGCCATTACAACGCAGCATTACAAAACAAAGTACATAAACCAAATACAGACTGTCCTTGAGTGTTTGCCGAGACACTTCATAAATGTAGGACAGGTATATTATCTTTTCTAATGCATAAACTGGGCCAGAAAAAAAACTGCTTTCACAAGCACTAAAATCACTTTATTGATCTTCCACAGTATGTGCCTAGATTTCCAGATGGACTCGAAATTACAGGGGTTAATTAGATACAAGAGATATCTGTAAACATACCAAATTATCTGAACAGAAAATGTTAACAAATAGAATAGGTTACCCTTCGTATGTGCTACACCTTTCAGGAGCAGGAGAGCTACTTTCAAGTTATCTCCAAGGAATATTTCAGTAATACTTCTCTGAATTTTTGGCTAAGCTATTTTTTTTCTTCCACATATTATTTCTGAAGCATTATAAAAGCTTCCTGAACTCTTCATGCTAATTAGATTCTAATCTAATTCATCAGATGTGGGCAGCCATCAGTCCTCTTCGCATGAAGGAACTGTGGTTCAAAAAATTATCTAAGTTGCTTCAGTTCTTCCTTGGCCCGGGGAGTGCTCTTCAGCATTGTGCTCTAACCGAAGTATCAACCAGGGACTGAAGTTAGCAGCACAGGTTACATTTCTACCTTATACCAGGTTTCTCCTCTCAACAGCTCTTACACAATTTACCATTTATCTATGTTTGTGCCTCAATGCAACATCAAAAGCGTGAATTAATTTCAGGTACGACAGCAGTATTTTATCTCTCACGAATTTATTTGGCAATGTTCCTTTTTAGAGAGGATTTTACGGAGTGAGAGGCAAATGGAAAAGCTGTTTTAGAAGTGAGATGGTTAAGACTCGTACGGTACTTGGGAAATATTCATCCAGCAGGGACAATAACTAGCAACTATGACACTACATTTAAACGCTGGCACCCAATACTTACTCAATAGCATCCTTCTGGAATTCTGCTCCTTTTAAGAAGCTTTTTCTTTTTCCTTCAAAATAGCTATGATTTGCTAATACATGATATGTCTTAAGCCCTCTCTGACAAGCTCTACCAACACAGTCGTATTTTCCCCACATTGCGTTTTCACATTGTTTCAATGCATGCATTGTCAGCCTCCTCTGCCTCCACCTCTCCTTTCCTATATTATGTGCAGCACCCATTTGTTTCAGATTATAAAAAGCACTAGTGGATTCTGAAGCCACTAAAAAGAAGTAGCTGCCATATGGGATCTGTGGGAAATTTGATCCGGTATAAGTGAAATTAGACTCAACTTTAGAATTAAGTGATAAATAGGAGAGAAGTTTCAAATATTATTACTATAGGATGGGTTGTGTTTTCCTTTTAAAGTTATACAGAAGAAATGTGGTCATTGCCCTTGCAGAAACTGCACAAAATCTCTTTTTTTTTTTTTTTTTTTAGGAATGAAGCAGATGGTCCTGTCTTCAAAAATAGAAGACCTTCCCACACAAAACAGAGGTGCTGGCACATGATATGTGGGTAGAAGGATTTTTCTGGGTACTATCCCAGGAATGTGTGCACCCAAGAGGTGAAACAGCAGGATAAGAGAGAAAAGAGGGGGGAAAAATACAACACAAAGCTGAGATGGAGAGTGAGGAAGGAAGCACCAAAGCACCAGGATCAGAAGGCATCGTGGCACCACCTTTGTGACAGAGGAAAATGCAAAAAGCTGATTGACTAAAGGGGACTTAAGACGGTGAGCAAAGAAATTACTTCAATTCAGATGCAGGAGGTGGCAGAGTTCTGCCAGACTCCACCCACCTCCCACAGGAGTGTGAAAGCAGCACTTTTGAGTCCTGCAAGCAGGCAAGGTTGTGCCAAACCTGTGGTGTGCTTCACCTTGTGACTGAACCTCTTCAGGAACCCTAACTGGAGACTCTCCCATCCAAGCAGCAATTACTGGCAGTTGTCTTCTTGCTCATCGTCTTCCTACCGTGTTGCCTGTCACGGCCATAGGCTCACATTTTCTTTGTCTCCCTCTCAAATAACTCCTCCTGCTTTCAGCCTGCGCTTAATCCTCCAGGAAACCTCACTCTCCCGAGAAGAAGAGGGCTTCTGTAAGTAATCTCCAGACAGCAGCTGTGAACCCGGCACCCAGAAAGGGGATCATTGTGCAGAACCATGGTATCAGGGATGAACTTCCCCTCTCCCCCCACCCCGTCATTTATTTAAGGGCTGCTGGAAGCGCGCTGTTAGTTTATGCACACAGTTACTGCCAGCAGCGATTCTCGTCGGCAGCTGTGGGGTGCTTGTTCCTTTGCCCTCGTTGCAAGCTACCCTCAGAATCTTCACAGCCATCTAATTTTATTATTTTTTTTTATTTTGCATTTTAAGGGACTGAACTTCCCACCTGCCAACAGAAGGAGCACTTGTTTTTTTGCATTTGGTCCTCGAGGCTACAGCGGTATTACTGAAAAGTCACTTTGTCCATTTTTAATATCCAGAAATACAGAACAGCTGTGCTTTCTCGTAGTCCTTTTGTGTAAGAATGGCTCAGAGACAATACTAAATTCAAGGCTGCCAAGGCTCAGACCTGAACTGCCCCCAGAAAAAGGTCTTTTTTTTTTTTTTTTTAACACTTTATACCAGTTCTCAAGACACGCTATCCTGCCAGCACCAGTCGGTAAAGGAACAGGTGTTACTTTAAGGCAGAAGAATGTGAACAACATAATTCGTCATGGCAGGCTTATCAGCCTTTTAGCACACTCAGCTTTTATTATTCTGACACGAGATAAACTTATGTAACAGCACAGACTGTACTAATTTATGGGATAATGTGGATGCAGAGTTCAGAATACTGCACTTTTGTTTCAGGCTGTGGCTATTTCCCAAAACAGCCAAGCGGAATTCAATATATTGAAGGAAGTTGAAGTACTCTGGAATGATTAAGAAACATACTTCAGAATGGTACAAAAAGGATAATTAAAGACTAACCCCACAGAGATACTGAGACAACTAAAGCCTCTGAAATTTCTTCTGCAATTGATGAGAAAAGCCCACTTGCCCCTTGATGGTGTACGGGTGGATGTAAAAGCGGTTCCAGATCACTGCAAACCTTCCCGCCTTCTAATGCAAATCCTCACTTTTGGAGGATTTCAATGCTCCTGTTTGGAGATAATGAAAATACATTTGGCCACTAAGCTGAACGGTATGCCTTCTCTGCCACCTTCCTTGGCTAATGTTTCTCCCTCACAAGCAGAAAAGCACTGCAAACCATCCACCCAGGAGCTGGTCTCTGGCACAGTAAAGAGTCAGAGCAAAAATGGTATTAGAAAGACAGAGCCGTCTGAAATGGCAAAAATGCTAGGGGAAAAAAACTGCTGGAACTTCTTAGTTTTCCAAAATTAGCCTGTTTGACATATCCTTCATCCCCAGAGGAAAAGTATGAAACACCTCAAGGACAAAGAAATGCCTTTTTTCCTCTAGCTCAACAGAAGTCTTCCAGACTCTGCCTACGCAATCCAAGGCGTTGTCTCCACCGATACAACAAAACTCTGCTGAAAGGTAAATGGTCACTATTCATCTTATCAAAATGGATCACAGCAAAATCAGTTTCTTTGCTCTGGTCCTTCCAGAACTATTGCTGGTATCAAAGTCCTCAAGCAGAAAAGAAAAACCACCAAAAGCACTAACAGTACTTTCTCAAAGGCTGAGACAGATTTCCAGAAGGGATTTTACACTGAGCAACTAGTTTCCTTCCTTCTCCTCCCTCCTTGGAGAGAATTATATTTAAAAGAGGTACGTGGACACACACCTTCCTGCTAGCTTTGGCACACGTCTTCAGGCTTTGTGGACCCAGTGATGAAAGATGTTTTGCTACCATGGGCTGGAGAAAAGCTCCCAGCAGTAACTCCACATAGGTGAGTTCTTCCCACTCATATTTGCTTCCTTTCTCTCTTTCAAGAGAAGTACTTGCTTATATGCTACCTGCCATGCTAATGCTGCATACACAGGTTGCTCTGAGTATCCAAGCACATATATGACAATCCAGCCCTTCTACAGATGAGGTGCCTCAAACTAGTCAAGAGGCTGAGGACGCCATCCCATAGTGACAAAACGCTGCAGGCAGCAATGGGCCACGAATATTCCGGTATGACCACATCTGTTCATGTATCACTGGCAAGCATCAGTGCTACTTCAGGTGGGTGGCACCAGCACTGCCTTCCTCATCAAGTGCTCTGCGGTGAGTAAGCAGCCCTGAGGCAGATCCGTAATCACCGCAGATGCTGTTTGCCTGTCTTCACCATGTCTACACAAGTGAACATATGGCCTTCTAGCACAAGGCCAGCTTATACAGTCATTAATTAGATATAATATCAGGCTGTTCAACGTATCCGATACAAAAATCTGTCCTCTGGCAAGAATACCCTTGTGCTGTAAAAACTTTCTCTCTTTGTGAATTGCCTCATCTGATGAAGAAGAGTTAATTCCTTTCCCTGCGACTGGATAAATTTCTGTTTATTACAAATGGAGGTATAGCAGCATAAACACACCCAAATTTGCCAGTGGTTTCTCACTTTCTCCAGTTCTTACTGCAAGAGGAAGATGGGAGCCTCCCTTTCTCCCTCCAGCACGTGATACCTCAGACATCATAAAAAAGCATCACCACAGCCCATCAAGGCATTATGATGCTCGCACTTCAGTCATGCTGCCAGGCTGAGAGAGCTAGCCACCAAACTCAAGGAAAGCTCATAGAATTAATCATTCCATATGCAGACATACCTCATGCCTCCATATACCGAAGGGGACTTGGTGAATTGTTGGAGTTCGCTTGGTTTTAAGTGAATAATCAGAAAGATTAATTAAGGCTGAACACTCAGAAAAGTTGCAAAATACATTTCTGGTAAACGAAGGTAAAATTTTGCTCAGATTTTGTCCCACTTCTTCATTTAATCACCCAGCAGCACTGAACAGCCTAAGGCACATATATATAGCCCCAGATTGCACTGCGACTCAGAAGTAACCAGAGCACATGAGAACCTCACAGGCGTTTCCTTATCAACTCACAGATGAAGGAGGACTTCAAGTCGTGCTCTCTTCCTTCATCCCTCAAGGCACTATGTGGAAGTTTGCAATACAGCACCGTTTGCAAAAAAGCACAGCAAATTCATGGAGCTTGTGAGAATTTCCTAAGATCAGAGGAGGTGCAAACTGCCAGTTTATAAGGAGAAAGCCTGACCAACAGGCACAGCCCGGTGCTAGTGGGGGGAGAGGACCTTTCTTGTGAAATACGGGAAGTTTTCAGCAAAGCAAAAGCAACGACAAAAAAAAAGGCATTTGTGGGATAGCATCCAATTCAATTACTATTGAATTAATTCTTGAATTACTCTAAAAGAACTTTTAAACTTCTCTTAGTAGCTCTTGATTAGACACCAGTAACAGAACAGAAAGACTCCCGACAATAGTGGCCCTTCAATACACAGTGATGGGTAGAGGTGCTCTTCTGTGAACACAGATGGGCTATAAGACCATTCCTTTAGAAGCTGCCTGGTTCATTGGTTTCCTCTTGAACCCTGTAATGTTTGCATATGCTTATTTTTAGCTGAGCAAATAAACTTACTTGAAAGTGCATTGAACCCCTCTTTCATATGAACCCTGTCACATCTACAGAATTGTTTTGCTAGAGATGTGAGTCTCTCATAGAGATGAGTAGTCACAAATGACACTTATGTACTGATAATTATGAGAGGAAATTAATTCTAACTTCTTTGTTGTGTTTCATTGCAACAGATTATTTTTTAAGACTGACTTCCAGGAGATAACTCAGTGTTAGCAGAAAATTTGTATTTTAAACATGAACTATGGTGCATCAATAATGCTGTGCTTATATAGTATATTCATCCTTTCTCAATTCCCAATTTTTGACTGATTAGTAGTCATTATTTTAATATAATTTTTCTCTATCAACTTCTGAAGTTGGGAACAGCTGCCAGAGGATCATTGTTGGCAAGCACGGGTATTTTTCCTCATGCCTTTCTTCAGATGAGGTACCTTCAAGCAGAGGAAGGCAGCACTTGATGGTCTACATAAAATCCAGGATTCCTTATTATTATTTATATGTCCACAGACTGTATCAAGATCTCTACAAACCAAGGTGTTCAAGGTTTGTTTGGCATCTTTGCCATCTCTATCCCGTTCTCAAAAGCAAGTTGCAAAGAGCAACAACAACAAGCTGGTAATGAAGAATCACTGAACATGGTTGATATTCAGGAAGAAGGTTCTAGAGAAAGATTTGGCACCTGGAGATCTCAGTCTGCCCTTATAGGCTGGAGACAAATCACTGAACTGGCCCAACACCTGGTGATAAAGTGCTATAGTAGGTCAGAGAGTCACAAGACAGGCAGGTGACAAGACTGACTGCAGTATCAGAAGACAAATTTCTTATTGGCTTTTAACTTAAGAGAGATTGGCCAGGTCAGACAGTCTGGTACTCCCCAAATGTACAGGACATATGCTTAGATAGTACTGCAGAGTAGTGAAGAAAATGAAGGCAAAAGTTTTGGAGTACAAGAGATTTCAGTTTCCCTCTTAATACCTGCACGGTCTCCACTTTGCACCTCAAACCATGTGCATCTGCCAGGAAAGCAGCAGAGCCTATAGGAGGTCAGGTTTGGGAAACGAGGACAGTTAAATCAGCATGAAGTCAGCATCCATTTGGGTGTAAAGGACAGTGACATTGAGCAATGATGCAATGACATCTGACACCTGTGAAAGGGCACTAGCCCCAAACTGGCCAAGTCTAAGCAAAGAGGAGAAAGGCTTGCTGGATAACAGGAATATAAAAGCAGCCAGATCTCCCATCTCTAACTTTGGTGAGTCCAGCAGAAGCTACTCTCAAGAAGTGATGCATGTAACTTCAAACAAGTCAGAACTGTCAACAGAATATATTACATGATTTAGTACGCTGCTTCTAAAAGTTTCCTGAAGAGTGGAACTGAACTGCATGTAAAAGACTCCAAGACCTAGCCCTGTCCTTTCTTTTCCACAGGGCACTGATCTGGATTTTCATTCTGTATTTTCTTTCATTTCCTCTGATGCCCAAACAAATGCTCTGCTAGAAGAGATTATAATGTGCATCACCCATTCCTGCAGTGAAAAGACTATGAAGCAAGTTCACATTTCCTTCCACTGCCAAAACCACTTAGACATTTTGGCAATGTAGGACACATTCTTTATGTTAACTGGCAGCTACTGTCTGACAGCTGTTCAGCAGCCTATCTGAAAAAAACCCTGATGGCCTCACTCCAGTTCCTGACAGACTTATTCCAGATAGCAAAGCTTCCAGAGAGCCCACAAGACTTCATCCAGCAAGTCCTCTGTCACCTCACTGTCCTGTACCTTTCCTACAAAGCTATACCATTTCTTCCAGAGAAAGACAGCTTAATCTGGTGTCCTGAAAGATTTGGCCAGGTTTGGAACCCACCAAATATATGGCTTAGTTCTTTCATAAATGAATCATCAGCATAATAAGGAGTATTGCTTATTAATAGCATACATTTTGTGTTCCAACTTCCAGACATCAAGTCTTGTTATGCCCACTGCCTTATGAATCAAATCTCTGTCCACTGGTAGAAGTATACTCCCACATAGAGATTGACTTGGCAACTTCTTAACCTCCTCTTGGACCAAAGCAAAGAACTAACTCCCTCACAGCTCTTCTAGACTTACTGTTCTCCTTGCCTCTCTTGTGAATTAAACTCTTTTCACACAGTACTGAATCTTCATCACTCCTGCAGCCAGGGATCAGCTGTGTTCCTTTTACTGAGCACTCTACACTGAGAGACCACGTTTTGTTATCCACCATAAACCATATGTGCCTCCCAAACTGCAGTTCTTCTCACTCTTGGATTGTGACCTACATTTGGTTTCTAGATAGAATCTTTTTCTCAACCGTATCAGTACTCCACCTTCATCAATATTCTATCTTCATTACCTATGGCTGGTTCAATTGATTGATATAAAGGTTATCCTTCTCCCATACCCACCCTCTCCCACAAAAAACCTTCAAAATATCTACTTGAATCCAACTAGATTTTTATCAAGTCCTTTTATGTTGTGTATAATTGACACTCAAGAGCATTTATTTATTGTATAAATGGTGCTACGGAGATTTTTTTAAACACTTTTTTAAACTTTATTTATTAATAAGAATGTGACAGTCACTCTTAATTGGACTTGTTGGACAGCTCAGGTACTCCAGGAACGGCTACTATTAAATTAATTACTTTTCCACTTCTAGGGGTGATGAGAGGTAGGAAAAAATGCAGGTATTGCTTTTTGAGTCACAGCTATGAAGACTTTCATCTCAGCTCAACATTGTGACAGTTTTAAATGGCTTCTGCAGCTTTGCACAGTATAGAAGATATATCTCAACACTACTTGGCTGAATTCTTCCTAAAAAAAAAATGTGACTCTTCAGAGGTATCTCAAAACAAGAGACTTTATCTTTCAGTGAACATCGCCTAGGGCTTCCTAACGCCTCTTCCTCAAGTCACCTACCACTTTATAAGGCAAGCATTAAGGGTACCAATATGCAGTGTGTCAGGAAACAAAATCCTCTTGCCTATCTCCTTCCAGCTTGGACCACGCACCTAACTGATTTAGAATTTCTTTGACAATGGTGGCCCAGAATTTCTACGGCCCCGTGACAGCACCAACACACCCATGTTAAAACTAAGATATCTGAATTAATCATGGAATCATAGAATCGTTTCGTTTGGAAAAGACCTTTATGATGATCAAGCCCTATCATTAACCTAACACTGCCAATGAATTACTTCAGAATAGCAAGAAGGTAAACATCTAGAATAGAGAGCACAACATTTTCTGGAAGCCATATTTATTTTCTGCTGGACATTTAAAGTTAATTACTGCCAAGGAATTTTCCCTTTCTGACCAGCTGGGTTGGGAAGCATCTACAGTAACATGTCCTTTTGCTCATCTTGAATCTCTCTGGCAATGGGCAATCAATATCCTCTCCAGAAACCATGAAGTAAATCAAAAGGCTTACAGAGGATTAGAACTGGATATCCCTGCTACTTTAAGTGTTTAGTTTAAGCCATGTGAAAGTTTAACATTTAAACATGTTTTGAAACAAGTACTTACTTGGAAAAAGCCCTGGAGTTGTGCTGGGAGGAGACAAGTGTTTGAAACCACTGCTATTTATTTTTCTCAGCATTCAGAGACTAGTGCTATGAGACTGGACTCTTCTAAACTGGTCCCGCCAAAGGGTCAATACTATGGAAAGTAAAGCTATTACAGTATTTTTACAGTGCATTTTTACTCACATAATGAAAACCAAACCTGGGCATACCTCTTCACAGCTACTTACATACTTAAGAGTTATCAGACAGCTACCAAGGAGTAACATACATACACACACCCCCTCATTTCATGGCTGCAGGATAATATCCTGAACGTGCAGCAGCTTTTGGCACTGGATTCCTGATCACTAGTTGCTCATCAACTAGTTGCTACTGTAGACTTCTGACCTCTACCAAGACCATCCCCTCTCCATTTCTTTGCAGTTGTCAGCAATCATACAGAAAATACAATCCTATAATAGCACAACAAACTCATGCAATACCATAAATACCGCACACACAAAGACTGATTTCTCAGAATCACAGACTAATTTAGGTTGGCTTCTAGTCCAACACCCCAGCTAAATCAGGGCCAGTTACAGCAGACTGCTGATAGCTTTGTCCAGTTCCATAATAAGTATCTTCAAGGATGGAGTGTCCACAGACTCCCTGGGCAACCTCTTCCAGTGTTTAACTGCCCTCACAGGGAAAAAAAGATTTCCTCAGATCTCCTTGGAAACTCCTGTGTTCCAGTTTAAGGATGTGGTTTCTCATCCTAACACCATGCACCTTCAAGGTGCGCCTGGCTTCTTCACCAAACCCTTTCCATGATGGCATGAAAGACTACCCACCATGAAAAAAAAAAAAAAGAATATACTTGCTTTCTTTCACCCATTTAAAACATTTTAGCCAAATACAAAACTGAAACAGACTTCAAAACACTTTGCAATCACACAGTTTTTATGGAGTAGCTGAAAATATTTGTAAAAAAATACACTTTGAGAGGATGCTTCAGAAAGAGCCCCGTTAAAGACCTTATTCTGTGCATTCACAAATTTCAAAAGAAAACTGACTACCCAGTATTAAAGAAAAGGCAGAGAAGAGGGAGAAAAATTTCCTTTGTTAGTGCCAAAATCTTCAACTCCTTCAAAAAAAAAAAAAAAAAAAAAAGGAAATCACATCCTGTAGTTTCAAAAGCTGCTGCAAGAATCAACACGGTACTTCTTCTTTCAGGAAGAAGAAAGTTCGTTTCCCATCAGGCGACCACAGCTAAAACAATTAATGTGCATTGTGATTAAATGAAACTTTTAAAATGTACTCAAAAGCTACATTCATTCCTGTAAGGAAGAATGACCTCCCTCTCATAATGAACTCTGAGGCTGGCAGCCAGCTTACAGAGGTTTTATAATGACCACTTTTGGCTTCAGAGTAGCTGGGTAGCTTCATTTTGCATGTAGCATAGCAGATTTTGGGGCCTGCTGAGACATTGAAAAGCTGGTCTCAAAAGCCTGCAATCAGGGCTGGAAAATGTTAATTTTTATAGTTAAGTAATATACTATAAACATCAAATTTATTTTTTTATTTTGATTTTATATCTTCAGATAAGCACTAGAACTGGATTACCTAAGGCAATCTTAAATGCTGTATTTTAGTTTTCAGTAAGTCTGACATGCAAAGAAAGCTCCTTACATACTAAAGAACATAAGTTGGATCAAGGGATGGACAACACTTCTGAATGCAGTTTGCCTACTAAAATCCTAATCCGTGTAAGAGCCAAAAGACATCCTGTCTGCACCAGAGCAAAAGGTCACTTGTGAAGGAAAGCAATGGAAAAGCTAAGGTGATGGACAACAGGACCAAAGGGTTGCACAGTCCTGCTACAGAATGGACCCGCTACGCAAGGCACACAGCAGGGTCCTTCCATATCCCACCACTAAGTATCTCCACTCCCAGCACTTCATCACTGCTGGTAATACAATAAAACAAACACTGAAAGATGTATAGCTGCTGCTGTAAACGGCTGATAGATGCAGTTGGTCCATCCCAGCCTAGACAAAGCAGTGGGACAACTTTTAGGTACCTGGCTGGATTTTGAGCTCATCACTTCGAGCTTGGCAGTAAGGCTCTGCAGAAGATGGCTGTTGCATACAGACTGGCAACCAGGCTGGGACCCAGAAACAAGGCCATGCCATGTGACAAGCTTTTTCAGTTCTCAGATGAGGACTCCTGCACACTTCACACTCAGGTGCAGAGAACTTTGGCCAAGAGAACTGCTTGAAAGCCCTTCTTACAAAACCTGCTGGCCATATGAAAAGAAGGCAATGGCTGGGGTGACAGCAGTTGGAGTCACTTATGTACACAACAAGAAAACATCCATGCATGTGAGAGCTCAGTCCGTGTCTGGAGCTCCACTTCCATGCCCTCCTTCTCACCAATGTTTTAGAAGAACATGGTGTCCATCAGTGCACAATGCCAGGTACCCAATCTCAGAGACCCACATTCATGGGAGACATGTACACTCTTCCACATCCCTTCCTGCTTTTGGTACAACATTGCTCAGGACTAGGAAAAGGGACTGAGCTTGCCCAGAGCTCCAGATTTAAACAGATGAGAACTCCCTCGGTTCCACTGAACAAAGATGGGGTCTCAAAAGTTCTCAAGATTTAATCGGGAAGGGATTTTCACATTTGTAAATTCAGCCATAAGTAGCTGAAGCCTCTTCTGGTGTGGGGTTTGGCCTGAACTTACTGTATCTTAAAATAATACTGTTTCTGCTTATAAAGCACTAGTCTTTTTTTCATATTCAATGTATCGGACATGTTATTGCTGCATTATATCAAAATAGAACATACAGAGCTCAGACATGTGCCTACAAATACAATTAAATGCTACGAGTCCAATAAGCATCCAACAGACAGATACACAATTGGTGGAGTTGGGAAAGCAGTCTGCTAGTGAAAGATCTCTCTGAATCAAACCTCTAGTCCTTCGGGGTCAACATCAAATCAACAATCCTATCCCAGAGACCCTTTTAAAAGGATATGCTCATTTAAAATTAATTATCCAGAGTGCATTCCATTCATTCAAAAAGGATCAAAACCAAACCAGCTTTGTTTGTATTCTAATACTCAATGCCTATGTTTGTGGGACTCACAGCTAGAACAATACAACCAAGCTAAGAACTAACAGGAATAAACTGGGAGGGGGGGATGACTGGAAGAAATCATACTGACTCATACAGTTTTCACAGATTTTTTTCTCCAGCGCTCTTGTGAAAGGCTCAGTGTTAGCACGTGCCCAAATTAGATTCTCTCTAGCTAGTTTAGTTGTTAACCACAGAATCACAGAATTTCTTTGATTGGCAAAGAACTTTAAGATAAACCAAGCCACAAGGACAGAAATGCCTTCCAGTATCTGAAGGGGGCCTACAAGAAAGCTGGGGAGGGGCTTTTTAGGCTGTTGGGCAGTGATAGGACTAGAGGGAATGGATTAAAACTAGAGATAAGTCGATTCAGGTTAGACATTAGGAAGAATTTCTTCACCACGAGGCTGGTGAGACACTGGAACAGGTTGTCCAGAGAGGTGGTGGAAGCCCCATCCTTGGAAGTTTTTAAGACCAGGCTGGAT